>JAMKQA010089950.1:0-11618 GCA_024699735.1 Posidonia australis
ACCGAACCATAAGGATCGGTTTGGAGATATTTCAAACCGAACCAGACCATCGAATTTGAAAAACCGAACCAAACCGCTAAAAATGGTTCGGTTCGGTTCGGTTAACCGGTTTGAGCGGTTTGGGTGCCCACCCCTAGTAGGGACAACCTCTCGGTTAGTATTAGTTTTATTTGTTTATGTTATTCGTTATGAATTTGATATTGTTTACTACACCTAGTCTAATCTAGATCTTTTTTTGTTTGTTTTAAAGGGAAGAGAATACTACATAACACGAGGAAGTCATTGGCAGCATCCTACCATTGAGTCAGTGAATCGAGAACCTACATCCACTATCATCTCCCATAGGCATCTTGTCAATTGGCTTATCAAATCGACAAGTGGCGATCACAACAAAGACATCAACGTATGTGGAAGCTCTAACCTCTTCATCAACACCATCAAAACCCCATCCACAGGGTCAAACGGGTTAACAAGTTTAACTTGACCCATTGATAGTCCTATTCATGTAGCCAAGGTCTTCCTAATAGAGTGCCATATGAGGCGTTGATGTCTATCACATAAAAGTAAGCTATCATCTCAAAGCTATCCATGATAACCCAGAGAGTGACCAATATGAGGGGGACTTTGGAGTATTGGCCAAGGCCTATGATGATGATGTCGGTCAGTCAAACTTGGCTTTTGGCTATACACAACCGATTAAATGAGCTTTTGCATATGATGTTGACTGCCAAGCCTAGATCTATGAGAATTCTCCAAACCACTTGGTTCAGTTGTGGTTCATGTTGTTTAGTAACATTTCTTCAAGTGTAAAAGTCACCTTTGAGGTCAACATCTCCTTCTTGTTTGAGGTCAAGTGTGTCTCGTACAACTCAGGCACTTGGATAGCTATGGACAATGCTTTCAGCATGCCATTATCCAACAAAAGTACGTCCAAGAAAGCCATGTCAGGTGGGATTTTTGCTAGTTGGACCATCACCACTTCCTCTACGACCTTAGTTGATCAATCAATTGTTGTTACACTCGTGGTCTGTGTAGGATAGCCACGTATTGCTTGGGCAGATTGTTGATGTGTATTGTTGGTGCATTTTGCAGACACATTTTCCTAGCACGTTTGGTTGGTGCATAAAATTCAGTATTCTTGGACTTGGACCTGGCTTTGCTTGTAGGTGGATTTGGTGGTGTTTCGGTGTTTTGAAGAAAAGATGAGGTGTTGGCCCTTGTAGAGATCTTGGTTGGCAATTGAGGATGTGTTCTGGGTTGTGGCAGTTTGTTGGTGAGCTTCAGAGGTTGATTTCCCTTACACAAGCCACTTAAACAGTAAGTGATTGCGTGGTTATGTTCTGGTGCTTACGGCCTTGCTCGAGCATGGCTTCCTTTATATTCCTTTGTTCCTGTTTTTTTTCAAGCACTATGGGAGGAACAAGAGAAATGCTCTCTAGAGCTTCCTAGTCTTCTTCATCTTCTTCTTCTTCTTTAGTAAAGGAGAAACAAGGAAAGAGAGATAGAGACAGAGAGATGATGAAGGAGATGGAGATCATCAATGGCCATTAAGGGTTAGTGTGCATCATTAGTGAACAGTACACATCCTTAGATCCTCTCTTTTATGCATGAATTGATGGAATTAGTATGCATGTGACAATGTAGCGTGTGAATACTTGAGAAGTTTTGAAGATTTCTGGTGAATTCTTACAGAGATTTAATGCGTATTTAGTCGTGGATGGATAGTAATAGTGAATAGTGAATGTGAGCTTTGGATTTTGATATCTTGAGCTATGTATATCGGATTACTATGATTTTTGTCCCAAATGGTAGGTAATCTCTAGATCTTCATTTTCGTATGTTGCATGTGATTTTTGGATATGTGTGGTGAGACTGATTGTATTTTTGATTTTTTGGATGAATAGTAACTGTGAATGGTGAATGTGAGCTTTAGATCTTGATATCTTAAGCTATGTATGTTGGATTGCTGTGATTTTTGCCCCAAATGATAGATCATTTCGAAATCTTTATTTTGGCATATTGCATGTTATTTTTGGGCTTGTGTGGTAAGACTGTTCATTTTCCTAGTTGTGATTCGTGGATGAATAGTGATTTTGAGTTTGGATTGGTGATATCTCGAGTTTTACACATCGAATCTTTGTGATATTTGTCCCAAATGGTAAATCATTTCGAGATCTTCAATTTGATATATTATATATAATTTTTGAATATGTGTGTGAGGATTGCCTATGATTCCCGATTTTGGTGAAATTTGGGTCCTCTATTCCAATCGTGTCATAGAAAAAGGCACTATTCACAAAAAAAATTGCATTCCAACCCCACATGTTTGTGAAAAGTAGCTTTTCTTTCTATTGAATTTGAGAAATCATTATACACATGGAAAATTGCATACCAAACCTTGTACTTTGACACACTAATTGTTTTCCTTTAGCATGCATTGATCAATGATTAGAAGATGATCTTGAGGAAATATCTATATGATTTGGTAAGTATCCCTAGGTTGTACTTAAAGCAAGATTAAGAGACCTATTTTCTGGATGTGGTTTTTTTGGTTTATTTCTGGTAGATTTAGTATGTTTAATATTGTACGATTCTTGTAGATGATTGTATAACATTAAATGATTAGGAAAGTGATTGGAATGATCTTCAAGGAATGCCTAAAAGATTTAGCAAGATTCCCTTGTACTGTAGTTGATATAAAGGACTATAAGACTTAAAAATATTAAGTTTTTCGCTAAATGATCTAGATGGACTGTAACGACCCAGATTGGAAATAATACTTTGAGTCAAATATTTCATTGGTGTTTTCTGACTTTCTTGGTATTAAATGTAGGGTGTAGTGTGTTTTATGTTGGATGCATGTAGACACGCATTTAATAGCAGTGGTTTGTATAGATCATGTGCAAATTGCGAGTGTACCTTTCTGGCGCAAATTGCTGGTGCAAAAAGTGTAGATTCCAGAACTTAGGACTTAACCTATGTTTATGTGGATTCAACGTTGCGATCGAGTTTGGGCATCGTATTTTGGTATCTTGAGTTTGAGATGTTGTGTGGACCCTCATGGAGGTCTCGAGGATTGTTTCAAGGTTGTGGAGATTTGTTGGTGCGTTTGGGTAGCTAAACTCCCCTAGCACGAACCATTTGAGCTGTAAGTGGTTGGTGTTTGTGTTTGGGTGTCTACGGCCTTGCTCGGGCGTGGCTTCTTTGTAAGTTATCTATGAATCTTTCTCTAGAAGCCACTTGTGAATCTTCTTCTAAAAGCCACTTGTGAGTCTTCCTTCAGAAACCATTCGAGAAGCTTCCTCTGTAAGCCACTCAAGAAGCTTCCTTTCTAAGCAACTCAAGAAGTTTCTTCTGTAAGCCACTCGTGAAGCTTCCTCTGTAAGCTACTTCAGAATCTTCCTCTTTAAGCCACCTACAGTCTATAGAAAGAGGTAGAAGGGGAGAGAAGAGAGGAGGAAGAAAGAGAGAGTGAGGGAGAGGGAGGAGGAGGTGGCTACTGTGCCACCAACGCTGCTCGTCGGCGTTTCAAGGTATACACCTTTGTAGATCTCTCTTTTACATACACATTGGATTCCTAGGAGCATTATAGTGCATTTGAGGTGTGTGGACACTTAGAGATTTTTAGAGGTTTTATGGTAGTTTTCATGGTCATTAATGGCATCGGGTGCACTATTTGGGTGAATAATACCTATGGGCTTTGCTTGATGATTTCTTGAGATCCATTGGTCGAATCTTCGTGTTTTTGGTACTAAATTGTAGAGTTCATTGAGATCTTCAATTTGGCATATTGGTTTGTGCTTTTTGGTGGTCCTTGTAGTGTATGGCCAGAGGAGATCACTGGCAACCCAAATGGGTTCCCTGACCTTTACGACTCGCACTCTGGTTTTTAACCAGAGGTGCAAATTGCAGGTGCAATTTGTAGTTTTTTGTTTGTTGAGGCCAACAGACCGACGAGACGTGTTGCTAAGACCAAGGCGTGTGACGACATCCTTGAGGTGGTCAAGCATGTTGCCTAGGTGGAAGCTGGAGACCAAGAAGTTGAGGTAAGTGTTCGTCGGGTCCTAGAGGTATGAGACTTCTAGATTGTCGTTCACAAGGCCACGACTAGGGTGTGTGTATATTTTAATCATTTTGATAGTTTTTAACTAGGTTTAGGGACTATATTAGTGTGTCAGATAATATTCTAAAATAATAATGATTAGGATAATCATTAGAGATGATTTAGGGATTACCTAAAATACGTCAGTAAGATCACGCTGTGCTGTAAATAGAATAAAAGACTATATGACTTAGAAATACTAAGTCTTTCCCCTGAGGGTTTAGATTGGATAATATGAATTATGATTTCATCCCTATATCAAGATAAAGGTTTGGTTTTGGGTGTGGTGCATTGAATGAGGTATGTAGTGACACTGTTTTAGGTGTTTGACATTGAGTTGGTTGTGGCTCATGTGAGATATAAGCCAATAAGCGTCTTATACTTTGACACGAGGACTTAGAATCCTAGATGTGTTCGGTATTAGGTGTCTAGTATTGTAAGTTAAATGTGACTTCAAGACCATGGTTTTGGGCTTTGTGTGGTCCTTTCTAGGTAAACTTTATACCTAGAAGGATTCTTTTGGGCTTTATTGAGTTTGTTTTGGAAATATGCTTTCACATGATTTTCAAAGGGTTTTGAGAGAAATATGGATGCTTTGAAAAAGGGGTTTCTCTAAGGATTTGAAAAGTAATTTAGTGCTTGTGATTTTCATTGCGGTTTTGTCGTGCCATGTTTGGCATAGTTTTCTATGATGCTTTTGAGTTTGGCAAAATATTTTCGAAATGGTTTTCCCAAAAGGGATTGAAAAAGAAATGCATAGTTTTGTAAAGGCTTTGGAAAGAGTTTTCTGTAATTTTCTGCTTATGGTGGACGAAAAGATCAGAGGATTGTGTTGGCGAGACTAGGGAAGTTTGCCGCATTCCTGGTTGGTTGAGCACATCGCCTAGGTTGAGGTCTTGAGACCAAGAGGTTGAGGCAAGTGTCCATTGGATCCTAGAGGTATGATATTCCTTGATTGTCATTCACAAGGCCGAGGCTGTGGTCTGCGGGTTGAGGTACCGTCCATACCTAATGGTATCAGGAAGTGGACTCAGGGGGTTTGAAACCTGTGTGTAACTAACATGATACCCTAGTTACTACGGGTGCCGAGCCTCAGGATACCATCCATACCTGGTGGTATCATAACAGTAGACTCGGAAGGTATGAGACTCCTACGTAATTGGGCATGATACCCTAATTATTACGGGTACCGATGTGTTCGTGGGTGTTGACTGAGCCTAGAATCAGGCTCTGGTTTAGAGAAGACTATGTTGTTTGAAGCAAAGGCTCCGTGCTAGTTTTTGTGGTTTGTGTATTTCTGTGATGAGTGTTTTGGATGTTATAGAGAGTATTCAGACATTGTTGGTTGTCTAGTTTGCACAGAGAGTGTGTGGGATTAGGCTGTGTGGTTTTTAGTGTGATTTTGAGCTTGATTTGGCGAGAGTAGCCATTTTAAGCGTGCATCTAAGATTTTGAATGAGCTTGCATATGATTTATGAAAGGAAAAGAGAAAAGAGGTTTTAAAAGCATGTTTTAAAGGTATTGTTGTATACTGGGCAACGGTGACTTGCCTTGTTTGTGGTGTTATGGCATTCGAGAGAGAGATACCTATGTTTGGTTGTTCCTTGACGTGGATGGCCGAGTTATTTGGCATTTTAGGTTGGATGTATGTTGGGTGACCATCTTGAATTGTCATTCATGTGTGCTTTTGATTTTGTGTTTTCGCAAGTGTAGGATAGGAGCCGGTTTACTAGTACATATAGGATGGAGTCACACTACCACACATCGAGGGTCTGGTAAGTGTTTAGCTATTAATTTTTGTAGATATCTCATTTTCACATTTCCCAAAGTTCATCTAGACTAAGAACCCTTACGGTGCCCCAGATCACATGGCTTAGGAGCTCTAACCTTCTTCCAGATTTTTCCATGGAATTTTTGTGTTTTTCCAGGTTTTTAATGCATCCTTGTGGATTAAGATAAAAGACAAGCGGTAAAATGCAAAAAAACCAGGAAGTTGCCATCTTAAGAGGTGACAAGACTAGTTGCCACTTGAGAGGCGACATGACTAGCTGTCACATTGAGAGGTGACAAGTCTAGTTGTCATGTTGAGAGACAACTAGTCTCGTTGTCATATGAACAACCGACGAAAATTCTAGACCTCTTTCTTCATATGTTTTGTCATCCTGGGCTTTAATATAATATTTGGGATATTTATAAATTTTATTATGATTTTTTCCATAATTATTATAATTTCTATAATTTTCTAATATTCAAATATCTATGCATATCATATAAATCATTATAAATGCCAAATTATTCCAGAAAATTCTAGAAATTTCGATGACTTGATAATTAAGATTACTTATCTTTATTTTTACAAAAAATGATATTTTATGATAAGTTATCACATTTTAATGTTATAGCTTATATTTAATTCATGATAATGCTAAAAAAAGATAAAATCCCAAAATCAAGATAATTATGAATCTAAACTAAATTAGATTTATCTTTGATTTTAATTGATATTTTCTCGTAATTATTGAAGATTTGATTTTAAATTTCAATTTGCTTAATATTTTAAGTTTGATTTGGATTTCGAAATATATTCTAAATATCTCTTAATTACGAGAGTGATTTTTATGTGTTGATTGTGTTCACACTGCTAATAGATTCGTAATTTGATACTTTGTGATCTTAATTTTGCAAATTATTCCTTTTTAGTTGCTTGACGCCACATGCACAGGCGACTAGCTTACATGGCAGATTTTGTGCTAGCTAGCTGTCGATTCACCATGTGCATGGAATCCAAGGTCAATCATCTCGTCGCCTATACAAGTGGCGACTGAATGATTCTGTCGCCTGTCCCATAGGTTACATCTAAAAAGGTTTTTTTGCTATATTTTACGAGTTTAATCCTGCCCTTTGATCTAGATCTCGTCTATGACAAGATCTGAAGCCCCCATACTCTATAAATAGACCCCCTAGGTCTTTAACCCAAGGGGAGGCACATTAAGATCTTAAGGAGCCATCTTCATGCCTTAGAAAGGAGAAAAAGAGAGAAGCATTGAGAGAGAGAGTTGTAGCCCCTCCTCCACGTCTTTTCCCTTAGAAGCTCAGATCCCAGAGATCCAGCCCCTTTCTACAGCCATAGCACGTCTCCGGAGCTCTGTCTGACCGGTCTCTACTTCCTCTAACCCCTATGTCAAGGCACCAAGGGTGAAGGGAGTATTTCTTCCAATTTATTTCATTATTTTCATATAAAACTTGCATCCATATAATAGTCCATGGAATATGTATGCGGGGACAATCCCTCGTTAGTATTAGATTCATTCGTTCATGTTATTTTCTGTTTTTTTTTACTTCATTTACTGCACTTAAAACTAATATAGATCTGTTTTTCTATTTGTTTTGAAGGGAAGAATATTACATAAGCACATCGACGCCGTTGGATAGCATCTTGCTGCCGATTCAGTGAACCAAGAACCCACACAACCACAACTCCACCCATCTCTCAAAGGTACCTTGTCAACCGACAAAAGAGAAATGACAAGTGGCAATCACAAAGATTTATCAAAGTGAGTGGACACCATGACAACTCTATAATATCCCCCAAAATCCCATCCACAGTTTTATTTTGTGTAAAATATGCCTAGTAGTGTATGCTTAGAATCAGTTTCAGAATTAGTGTAATTGTAATTGAAATAAAAGGACAAAAAGAAAATGACAAATGAGGTTAAGATGAGTTGTAGCGACTTAAAAGTCATTACATGGATAATATGGATTAATGTTTAATCTTGGAGCTAAATGTTGGTTTGAATTTGGTGTGGATTGCACTGGTGTTCGGTCTTGTAGTTAAATGAGACTTTAAGACCATCATTTTGGTTTTTGTGTGGTTTTTTGGACCAGAGGAGTTGTCTATGCTACGTTTTGAGTTGATTTTGGAATGAGTTTTCAAAAGGGTTTTGAAAATGATTTGGGAAAAACATTAAATAATTTGGAAATGGTTTTTTAAAAGGTTTGGAAAAGAGATACAGGGTTTTGTGACTTTGGCTGGTGGTTTTCCCACACAATGTTTGTGGTGCTTTTAATATGATTTTTGAAATGATGTTCTAAAATGGTTTCTAAAAGAATTTGGAAAAGAAATGCATAGTTTTTCAAATATTTTGGAAAATGATTTCCAAGGTTTTGTAGAACCAAGAGACCAAAGCTTTTGGCCAGTAGATTAGGGATGATTGATATCCCTAGATGGTCAAGAGTCGGTTTCCTAGGATGAGGTTTGCGTTTTCCATGGTTTTTGGTAGGAACCACGTATACCAAAGGATCGTGTTGTCAGACTAGGGATGATTGATACCTTTGGAGAGTCAAGTGCGAGTTTAAGGTTGTGGTTGTCGAGTTTTTCCTAGTAGGGTCAGGAGTTGAGTCCCAAAGACTTGGGCTACTAGAAGAGTCCGAGGATCGAGTCCCCAAAGCTAGGGGCGCTAGCGGAGTCTGGGGTTTGAGTCTCTAGGTTGTCTGGGCATAGAGGACATCAAAGGGATGTACCCTGTGTTTGTCTTAGAGTGGACCTTGAGGATTTTTAGAGGAAGGACCCGAAGTGGAAGAATTCCTACACGGGTTGGTTCTTCCACGATAGTGCATTGTGGATTGGAGTTCGAGTCCTTGATGACTACTTATGGCTAGTTGGTCACCTATGACCAAGGTGACACAATAGGTTTTCTTGCATGCTGTGTGTGTATTGGGATTTTGTGCTGGTTTTGGCCTTGACTTGGCTTTTTAGGAGTGCATCAAATGATTTCAAAAGATGCATGTATTTTGAAAAGAAAAGAGAAAGATGGTTTTGTAAAGCATGCTTTAAAGAAATTATGTTTGCGAGGCAATAGTAAATTACCTTGTTGTGGTTTTGTGGGTTGAGATGTTGTTTTTTTTTTTGAGACATGTTCTAGTGATAGATCTCAAGCTTGAGAGATTTGTGTTTCTGTTTGGTTTTTAGAGGTTTTCTCTTAGTGTGCATCACAATGAGTAGGTGCACTGTATTTTGGTAGTTGGTTTTCCATGTGAGTTTTTCCGTGTAAAGATTTTGGTGTTTTAGGGTTCCTACTTTGAGTGTAAAATAGTTGAGGTTTCTACTGTCCTTGGCATATTTTTGAGTTTGGTTTTTCAATTTTATTTGCCTTGGACTTGTTTTTAGGTGGGTGTGTACTGAGTGACCTTTTAGTAGTCACTCATGTGTGTTTTGTTTTGATGTTTTTCACAAATGCAAGTGTAAGAGTAAGACATTTACTAGTGCATACAAAGAGGAGTCACTCAACCACACATCAAGAGTTCTTGGTATGTAAGTTATTTAGATTTATTCATATTAATTATTCTGCTTATTAATAATTATGCTTAGATTTAGAAAATAGTGATTTGTACAAAAGAAACTAGGATTAGGTGTGACGCTGAAGGTGTTACAGAGTGGTATCAGAGTGAGGTTAACTAAGAGCACTAGCCTAGGGATGTTTGGCCAAGTGACTCCGTTGTTGCATTCATACATACTTGCACCTTGTTTTTATTGATTTTCTTGTTTGACAGAGTGTGTGAAGTTGCTTTCGCTTATATAAAGCGATTCGCTTGGGCTCGTTAACTCTGAGGAGCATGGTGTTTGGTGTTATTCACTAGTCTTATGTGGGATATGCACCGTATTGCTCATGGGTGTGTTGGAAAATATTTTTTGGGCAAGATTCAGTGTGGGTATGTAGGGTAGGAGACCTTACTATTTGAGAGGCCAAATGAGTCATGTCACCTAGAGTAGTTCACATCTACAATGTGTAATGGTCGGTTTGGTGTGTTATGGTTGCGAGAAGGCAGGGTTTTTGTAAAGGAATTGCACTAATCCTTTAATGAGGTTAGCGACACAGTTTTCATGCCACCTCCCGATACTAGGCTGTTTTCTATTTTGTTGTGGACAAAGAGGTGCAATAAATGGTTACCGTTTGTGTGGTCCTCCATGTTTACTATTATTTACTATTGTTGTTTGTGTGGAGGATGCTTGGAGTTTTATCCTCCTGTTGTTGCCTTTGGGTGACTCTAGTAGATCCTCAGATGTCTGTTGTTGCTCCAGATACTTTGAATGAGGATAGAGTTATCTAAGAGGTGCCTACACATTCGAGTCGTGCATTGGTGTTATGTGTTTACGTCACACATTTGGGGGCTTGGTCCATAGAGTGGTATAGCTCAGTGTGTGTAACATCTGTGCCTAGCTTTTCCATTTAATATAAACCATGGAATTTTCTTGTATTAGTTGAATGTGGTTTATTGTTGGAGAACCTTGGTTGTGGTTTTCTTCCTATGTTGGTGCTCCTGGTTCACCCTTGCATGGTGGCTCCTTGGCTTGTGGGTCTGTTTGTGCTGTTGGGACCCCATGGTTTAGGGGTGTGACCCTGAACGATTTGGGCTTGAGCTTGGATTTTGGTCAATAGAACCACGTCCCACCCGTGCCTTATTTCCTTCCTAGCCACCTGTGACTTGCATCCTCTTCTCTCCATCTCGTGAAACCTGGCGGGGGAGAAGGTTGCTCGTTTCGTCCCCTCCGCCCAGAGCTACGCGTAGCTGGTGGATGCCGGTGGGATTCCGGGATGGCAGGCGTCGGGGGTTTTAAAGGAGGCGCAGTGGTTGTGATGGGGAACCGCAAGCCGTGGGAAGGAGAGACTGGGGTGAGTCGCGTGCAAGAGGAGCTTCGCGCCCAGAGGTGGTTGTGTGAGCCGAGGAGAGCGTGCATCAAGCCTCGCCGGAGCACGTCAAGCACGCGTGGAGCTCACCGGTGCCAAGTACGCGTTCTCCTTCTTCTCTCCTTTTCTGGTTATAGAGCATGCTAAGGTTAGAGTTAAATCTAGGTAAGTGAAGTAAAAATCATGTTAAATATGTGGAGATGTCGAGAATGTGTTGAATCATGCTTGTATGTTGATATCGTGTGGACTTATGAATGATTTGTGGGATTTTCATGGTTTTTCCCTAAAGCATGCTACAGTGTTTTCGTCTGGGCTTTGTGCTTTTGTGAATTTCTTTAGAACAACATGCTTAGTGAATTTGTGTTTCGTTTGAGGTGTTTTGAAGTAGACTTGGAGGTCTACAATCCATGTTATATTCGAAATGTTTGAGGTAGATTTGAGGGGTCCGATCCTTACTCCCACCTTGGGGAGGAAGGGGTCACGGTGACCTGGGGAGTTTTCTGCAACCGCAAGAAAACGGTATGCCAAATTGGATTCGGCATACCGAAATACTTCCAGGTGGTGCCCTGTGTTGTGGATTCGGACGACTGGGGAAGTTTGGTTGACCGATGTGACAGGGGATTGATAAACCTGTCAGGGATTCAGAATACCGAAATTCTTCGATATGCCGAATCAGGGGATTTCGACATACCGAAACAAAATTCGGTATGCCGAATCAGGACCCTAAGCTATTTTGGGAAATGTTTAGAAAAATGATGATAAATATGGATAAATACATGATAAATGTATTAAATGCATGGAAATGACTTGTAAGATGATGCATGCAAATA
>JAMKQA010089951.1:0-12483 GCA_024699735.1 Posidonia australis
CCCCCCCCCCCCCCCCCTCTAGAGAGGCCTTTCGATCCAACAATAGTGTCTATACATGGATCAAAAAGTTGTCTTAAGTACATCTAATTCCTTGATCCGAAGCTGGTGATATCCCAATCTCAAATCTAATTTTGAGATGACGATGCTCCTTGCAACTAGTCAAACAGGTTACCTATTCTAGGCAAAGGGTATCTATACTGTACAGTAATCTGGTTCAACATTTGATAGTCGATTCACAACTACAGTGAACTGTCCTTCTTCACGACGAACAGTACTGATGCTCTCCATGGGGGTACACTTAGTCGAATAAATCCTTTTTCCAATAGTTCCTGCGGCTAATTTCTGAACTCTCTCAATTCGACAAGTACCATTCTATAAGGAGCCTTTAAGATCTAACTTGATCCTAGCACCAGGTAGATTTGGAACTCTACCGTTTTGTGTGGCGACATTCCTAGTAATTCTTCTGGAAAGACATCCAGGTACTCTTGCATGACTGGTACATCTTGTACCCTCAAAACTGGTGAGGAAGACACCATCACACTGGCCAGGTATCCCACACTGCCTTTGTCAAAGAGCAATACACCTTTATAGCAGAGATCACCTTCTTTGGTTCTCCTGGTTTAGCTCCTTACCACATACCAACTCTGGTCTAGACATTCTACCAACACCTTCTTCTTTGCACAGTCTATCATAGTTGAATGCTATGCCACCTAGTCCATTCCTAGTATCATACTCCTGCATCTTCATCATGATTAGACTGGCCTTGAAGTCTCTGTCTCCCAATTTGACATCGAGCGATCACAGATATTTTCATGCTAGGCTATGCTCTCCCAAAGGGATCACCGCATCAAGATGGAAAGCCAATCTAGCTGGCCTTTCTCCAATCTCAGCTGCAAACAACTCAAAGATAAAAGAAAATGAGCTTCCTAAGTCAAACAATACTCGAGCCATTCGGTTAGCCACCAGGAAGGAACCTATCATTATCATACCATAGCCACAACCCAATATTATTTTCGATAATAGTACTAGATACATTATTGCATAGGGATTTAATAATCCTTAGTATATAGACATCACTACTCCTTATCCCCTACAACATCTCCTGAACGACTGGCATCTATAGTAGATATGGAGAGCACCTGTCCTTTGGTTGGTTGGCGAGGTGCATCCCCCATTGACTTTGGAGGTTCAGGGCATGACATTTGGATATGTCTGGCCTTCATGCAGCTGTAGCATGCCATGCTTTCCAGACCTTGTTGTCAATGAGCACAATGCAATGCCAGATGCCTCGATCGTCCATAGACAAAGTAGAAGCTCCCTTTCTAACCACTGCATGAACTAGTCTGACTGTATCTAGCACTTCCCTTCCCAATAAGGTTGCATCCTTCATCTACAGTCGAATCTAAGCATTCCTTCCTTTTTCTACCAGAGAGGCAAAAACTGTGGAGCGAATATCTTTCCCTTTCCCATGGGATGGTCTTCCAAAAACAACCTTCGTTCATCCTTATATTGTGCCACTAGCTCCACTGCATCTGCCAAAGTCTGACACTAGTAACCCAAAACCTTTGACCTGAGTGCCAGGCTCAATCCTTCCACAAACCTCTCAACACTGCACTTTTCTGTGTCAAAAGTCTACGCAAAATGTTCTAGCCAGTGGAAGGTTGTCTCATATTCAGCCACAAGCATATTCCCTTGCTTCAAGCTTCGAAACTCCTGTCTTGTCTGTCTCTCTCATGGTTCAGGAAAAACCTCTCATAGAAAGCATCTCATAAATCCTACAGGGAGTTCATCAGCATTTCAGACTTGGGGAATTTCATTCGACATGTGGTCCTCTACCATTGGTCGACGTCGCCCTTAAACTGAAAAGTAACCAGCCTCACCCCCTTCTCCGCCGGACATTCCATTCCTTCTAGTATCTTCTCCACCTCTAGTTGCCAAATCTTGCACTCCTCAGGTGTGGCGCTACCGTCAAAAGCAGGTGCTCTCAACTGATGACACTACTTAAGTCACTGATCCCCTTTGGACTCATTCTTGTTGCCTCCTCTTAGGGATTGGACATGCCCTCACATCATCTCCCCTATCTTCTATTGCATGCCTCTCCAGGCACTACCCTCCTCTACACTAGATCCAAATGCGGAAGTCCTTCCTCAGCCTCTTCCTCTTCCAAGTAGCATCTTGCTGCCACCACAAACAAAATTCAGGTGCAAACGCATACTTGTGTAGTCCTACAGAGCCACTAGACCGAACACTACTAAGCTGGTGTACGAAGTGAACCTAGGCTCTGATACCACTCTATAGCACCCCCAATGCATAAAATCATAATAACAATATTATCCAATTAATTCACAAAATAATTAACTAAGTAGATTAAAATTTAACAATAGGAAGTAAACTAAATAACTACCTAGAAACCCTATATGCAGCTAGGTGGCTCTAAATATTCTGCACCAGGATTGGATTGCACCACTGAATCTGCACCTAGAAAAGAAAACCAAATAAAAAATGCTTGAGTGACGTTTAAGTCACCTAGTACCAGCACACCAAAAAACAACGGTAAAAAGCCTTGGGAAACTCACAAATTGCATTCACTAAGATTGAGTTAGAAAGGAAACCAAAAATGGAAAAACTCGTCAATAACTCGAAAATCCAATGAAAAATATGCCTTTAAAACATAATCATTTTTCCTTTTTAACTCATATTCTCTTATAAATTGTTTTATGCATTCAATTTTCATTTGAAACCTATTTTAGCAAATCCACACACAACATGGACAAAACCTATCATATCACTATGGCCACATATGATCGACCAACCACAACCAGCCGGCGAGGCTCTAACCCTAACCCTACTACACTACCGTGGTGAATCACCCCATGTAGGAGTCCAACGGCCTTGACCATAGCCTTGCTATAAACCTATAGCACACACATGGAGTGCGTCCTCTAATAACTCGGCAACCACGACTAAGGACGTGTCATCAACCTTCGAGAGGCATTAAATATTCCTCTTATCTGTCAAACAGCCTTTTAGGTACATGGTCCCTACCAAAACCTCAGAAAACAATTCTAAAACATGGGGTTTCATTTCAAAAGGTATTTTCCAAATCTTTTCATTACCGAAAACCATTATCAGTAATCCAAATCACAATAACACCTTTTATTGAAAACTGTCTACCAAAATCACACGACCTACCCATAGTCCCCCTTCATGGTACCCATCCGCGGTTTGGGTCTTATACTAAACCTAGAGACTAGAAAATAGGGCCGTCAGAAATCGCCTAAAATCAAACCCTCCGACGATCCCATTTCAGGCACCTTAAAAACCACACAAAATATACAAAACTGTAGGGCTTCGAGTCCCCTACAAAACTGTAGGGCTCGAAAGGTTCTATAAAGGTATTGTAGCTAAACTATCGAAAATTCCACATAAATCTCTAAAAAAATCCAATACTACATCCATGCATCTAGAATATTTAAATCTACTAAATTTCACAAATTTATAACTAATTCTATGCAATTTGCATGCTTTAACACTAAATCAGGAAGGGAAAAAAGGAATGAATGTGTACACAGTAACCTCCAACGAACTCCTTCTCCTTCTTGGGTCACCGGTGCACACACATACGCTGTAAGCTTCCCTCCTTCCCTCTCTAGCCTCACATCTCGACCTCCTTTCACCCTTCCTTCACTTATTTAAAGGTCGTCGATCGTCGTCATTGTATGATGCTAACAACCGCTGAGAATCATGCCAAAGTAGCATAGTGGAAAGGTGAAAAGTTGAAGGCATAATGTAAGCACAGTAAACAGTGATGGACACTATGTTGCACTATGCTTTATTTAGCTTTTACTCCTGTCTTGGTCCCATATACACAGGGGATTATAAAACACCAAAATACCACACAGTAGGGGAGACCAAAGATAAACACAGATATAATTGAGGGAGAAACAACACAAATCCTTAAACACCACATAATCATATAAACAGATTGTCCAGATTATAGTTACATGATTTCACATTCATTCTTGATTCTTTGATATGGACAAACCGCACTCCCAATCTGCACCTCCTATACGTAGTACCAACCCACGGTTATCCTATTCTAGATTCAGATATTACAACCCTGTGAGAGACATACCCATCCTTATCATAACTATTCTCCTCTTGAGTCACAACAACATCCCCATTCCTCTCAACATCACGTCATTGTGAGCCAAAAACACTTGTAGCCACCACTGCAAGACTAATTGGGCCATATTACAAACTAAGTCAAGACTAACTAATTTGACTCCATGAGTAACTAATACTTGTTGAAGACTAAGTAACATAATCTGATGACAAATTAAGAGTTGTAGAACAAAAAGTAACCAACATGACTCAATGACTACCGCTGTGTTTGGTAACGATTATAGACAAATTGATTATAGTGAAAGCTAGCTTTTTTTAAAAAGCTATCTCCCATAGCTTTTCAGTTTTAGCGTTTTTAGTGTGTTTTACACATGAGAAATAAGCTAGTGTTTTTAAATAAGCTGGTTTTTTTTTGTGTGTTTGGTTTAGTTTTTTATTCATAAGTACTTATTTCTAATAAGCTGTGGAATATAATCGTTACCAAACACTACCTAAGTATTGGTAAAGACTAACCAACTTGACCAGATGGAAAACTAATAGTTGTTAGCAAAAGACTAATCAACTTGAGTCAAATACTAAGTCTAATCTAGAAATTTTTGACTCAAATAATAAGTTTTGATAAAGACTAACCAACTTTTGTCAAAAACTAACTAGTTTTTTGTAAGAAGAAGATGAATTAGATTTACTATAAAACAAACTAAGTTTGGGTAAAGATTAGCTAATTGGACCATATGACACACTAAGTTAAGGCTAACTAATTTGACTCCAAATGACTAAATAACAATTGCTAATGACTAACTAATTAACCAAGTCAAATGACAAACTAAGATTTGGAAGAATAAAAACTAACTAACTTGACTCAAAGACTAAATAAAAATTAATAAAGATTAACCAACTTGACTAGATGACAAACTAATGGTTGTCATTAAAAGACTAACCATCTTATTTCAAAGACTAATTAAGCTGATGTGGACTAACTAGCTGGACTTAAAGACTAACTAAGCCTTGTCAAAGACTAACCAACTTGACTCAAATATTAACTATGGCTTCTCGAATATAAACCAAGATATGGTATTGCATTAATTTACAATGAAATTGAATTACCCACGCATCCCAAAAACAAACTAAACCTTGGCAAAGAGACATCAACTTGAACAACAAGGTTTAATATATTTGGTATTGCAAAATTTTATAGTAAAAATTAATAACCAACACATCCTAAAGACAAACTAATCCTTTGTAAAGAGATATGAACTAGAACAACCTCCAAACCTAGTTTTAACATGCATGGTATTCAAGAAATTGTAGTAAAATGAACTACTAACACATCATAAAGACAATTTTAGTTTTGTTAAATAAAAATCACCTTGACCAAATGGCAAACATAAATAGAAACTATTAAAGTTAACAAAAAATGATCAATTGCAACCTTGTCAAGTAAAGTTAACACAAATGAATAGCTACAATATTATCAATTAAAGTTAACACAAAATGAACAAACTTGCCAATTAAAATCATCAAAAAATGAGCAGCTAAATTATTGTAGAATTTGAGCACATTTTGTTCCTTGTAGCTCGTTTAAGAACATTCTTTCAAAAACATCCAAACCCATATCATGTAACTCATTTAAGTACCATCTTTGGTGATTTAATATGGTGTGTAAGAAACACTAGGATCATATTTATTTTTCAAGTCTTCCCTGTATTCTATTAAATCCTTGTTGATGACAACTCCCACTTGGTCATACCACTTACAAATTTTTGGTGTAACCTATACCAAGATAAAGATATATTTAAAAAAATATGAGGATAAATCTTGAAAATAAAATAGGTTAACAAAATAAGATTTTCTAAGTTACCTTGCGTGATGAGGATGTTGCAGCATGCCCAAAAGGTCATGGTAAACCAACAATTGATATCACATAATAGACCATGGTTAGTGTCACAAATTTTCTTGCACCTATTGCTTGAAATGTTTGTGTAGCACTATTCACAATTGCGTGCTATGACTAGATCAACCTATTCTATGCTTTGCTATACTTTCACCTACACACAATAGAGAGGACACAAGGTTAGGGAAGCTACCTCTTTTCTATTACTCATAATTGATTTATAGTTGGGTCAGGAAAAGAAGCTTACACTCTTGCTGCTTACTCTTCCTGTCGAATACACAAGTATGTATGCACATCTAGCCTGGGCATTGCCATGCCCAAAGAAATCAAGAGCATGCCCCTTGATTCCAAAAGCTTTAATGCCAGCTCCTTAATGAATGGCTTAATGCCAAGTCTTCAACAGTAGCTAGCCCTCAATGCCTGCCAACATCCAATGCCATTGCATGCCTTAGGGCCAAGCACTTAATGCCTCAACACCTACTAGTAGTCAATGCCACTGCGTGCCTTAGTGCCAAGCACTCAATGCCTCAACACCACTACTTGACCCGTACGTGTCCATGAAGGCTTTAGTGATCATTATGGTTGCTAGTCTCTCTAACTAGCAATGTCATGTTGCCTCTTCAGTTGCGCACACCCCACACAACGTGTGCCTTGATGCATCAGCTTCCATTGGCTCGAAAGCAATGAGTCCAGGCCCTAGCCACCTCCTCACAGTCTTCCCATGTTGTGCATATTGCCTTGGTTCTAAGATCCTTGTGCGCCACAGCTGCACTTGACCTAGATGACTAGTTGCTATGGTGACAGTGTGACAAATCCTCCCCTACCTAAGCCACCGATGCCCTCATCGACAATGTTGTCACAAAGGACTTGATCAAGTCCTTAAATTTCCACAATGAAGCGTCCTTTTCCCATGTTACTTCCTTTAGAGGTTGCCTCGCCCATTTGACTAGGAAGTAGACCCATCGATTCTTCTTGTTGTGTCCCTCGACACAATGGACTAATATAGTCTCCACCTTCTTGTCAAACTTTGCACGCACTTGTGTCGGTTCTCTATGTTACTTTGCCCATTATGGATCCCCTTGATCCTCATGGAACAACTTTAGGAAGCTAACGTGGAAAACTAGATGTAGCTTCAACCTCATAGGCAACTCCAATTGATAGGCTAAGTTGCCTACCCACCTTGTGACAATGAAGGGCCCCTCATAGTGTTGTACGAGTGTGCCATGAGCATCCTTCTTACTAATCTTCTTCATGAGCTGAGGTGTTAGCTTTAGTAGCAACTTGTCTCCAACTTGGAACTCAAGTGGACATCGCTTTTGATCAACCCATTCTTTATTCTTCTTTACGCAAGTGTGAGGCAATCTCGTGCCTCCTTGATGCTTTCTTGTTGGCTTCTAGCAAACCTATATGTGGTTGAGCAATGATCACCCATGTGCTTCACCACTTCATGCGAAGTCAAGGGTTGGTGACTCATTGCCAATTCAAATGGTCTCCGAGCCATTGAAGAATTGGATTTCAAGTTGTGATAAAATTGTGCCTTGTCCAGCAAGTCCACTAAATTTTGTTGATTTGCTAGCACAAAGTGCCGTAGGCACTCTTCAAGAAAAGCATTGACACACTTGGTTCGCCCATCCATCTATGGATGGTTGGTGGTTGAGAAGTTTAGCCTCAAGCCCGATAGCTCAAACAACATCATCTAGAAATAGCCCGTGAGTCTAGCATCCTACTAACTTACAATGTCTTTGGGAAGTCCCCAAAACTTCACCACATTCTGCAAGATTAGCTTCACTATTGTCTCAGTTGTGCAGTCCTTTGGTGTCACGACAAAAGTAGCATAATTCAAGAAGTGATCAACCACCATCATGATTGATGTGTAGCCTTCAACTTTAGGCATCCCACTGATGAAGTCCATAGAAACACTCTCCCATGGCTTTGTAGGGATTTGGAGAGGTTGTGCTATCTTCTATCTCTCTGTCTTGTCTTTTTGACACATGAAGCATGTCCTCACATAAAAGTCGACATCTTGGTCCATTCATGGCTTGAAAGAGCTCGAGCTCAAGAGTGCCAATTTTCTTTCTTGGCCTAGATGACCTGCCTATGGTGAGTCATGATTCTCCTTCAAGTGAAGTTGCCTCAACTTCCCTGTCTTTGGTACGTAGGGCCTCCTACCCTTTGTATAGAGTATGCCTTCCTCTACCAAGAACCTCTATGTGATGCCCTTTTCTATTTGCTTGAGGGACCTTGTTGTCACTGGATCCTTTATGGTTTCTTCTTTGATGTGCACTAACATATCACTAGTGATGGTACTAAGGTTGGCAACAACATGGCCAGTACCTCCCATCTGGCTTAGCACAATGGCAACCTGATTTGTCTTCCCGAGCTTGTATTGAAACAAGAAGTCAAATATAGCTAGATAGTCTCACCAACGTGCTTGTTTTGGTCTTAATATCTTTTGATCTTGAAAGCAACTTGTAGCCATGTTGTTGGTGAACACTACAAACTTTGCTCTGAGCAAATTGTGCCTCCACACCCTCAAGCAATGAACCACCATTGTCATTTCTTTCTTGTGCACAAAGTATCTCTTCTCTATGTCATTGAGCTTCCAACTTTCGAAAGCAATTGGGTGTCCCTCTTGGGACAGTCGCACATGAAGTGGGAACCTCTACAAATGAAACATATGGGGTTTTTACAAGATGACCTTATGTTCTTCTTTTGAAAAACCATTGCATCAGATTCTTTGGAATTGGATTTCCCCTTCCATTTGACCTTCTTCAAGGGCTTTTATTCCCTCTCTTTCCTGACGAATGACATGTAGTCCACTAGGACATCAACAACCATCAATGCTGCTTAGAGCTCCTTGATGCCTTGTTGTCGAAGCTCCACTTGCAACTAAGCTTGCCAACTACTAAAGAAGTTGTAGAGATGATCTTCCTTTGCCTTGTAATTAATCTCCAACATCAAGGAGTGGAAATGCTTCACGTATTTCCGCACACTCCTGATTTGCTTTAGCTTGTGCAATGTGTCCCGCGCCACGCACTTGGTGTCTCCAATAAGGAGCATACTTGCCAATGTCACCTCGCATGTTTTTGGTTTCTTGGAGCCACTTCGTGGACAGTGAGTACACCACCACAATTTGGCATCTCTAATAAGGAACATACTTACCAATGTCACCTTCTCCTCTTCCAGAGTGCACGTATTTTTCAAGTACACTTCGATGTCCCATAAGAAGTTCTCAAGCTCCTTTGTGATGTGGCCACAAGTGAAGGCCTTGGGCTCAAGCACTCAGGGCTTCATCATTGCCTTGCCCTCTGGTTTCGTAGCTAGCACCTTGTTACTAGGGTCATCTCTTCCTTGAGTGTGGCAATAGCTTCCCACATCTCCTAATGGGTTTGCATGACTAAATTGGCAACCTCCATCCAACTCTCAATGTACTTCACCCTAATCTTGATCGATTTGTCCTCCATTAATCCTTAGGATCTCATCAATGGAACCAAGTCATGGCAATTCCTTGCGCTTACTGCTTGAAATGTCCATGTAGCACAAACCACAGCCATGTGCTATGACTAGCTCAACCTACTCTATGCTTTGCTATGCGTTCACCAACACACAGTATAGAGGAAATGAAATTAGGGAAGCTACCTCCTTTCTATTACTCACAGTTGATTTACTTTTGGGTCGAGAAAAGAAGCTCACACTCTTGCTGCTTATAAACATGTTTTATCAATCTTATTGTATAAGATATAGTCAACAAAAACCTTGTTATTTCACCATTTCGCAGAGCAATCAGACTCCCTCTAGATCTCTTATTTTGTTGGTCAAACTACCTCCAATCACAATCGAAGACTACAAACACTTAAATTTAAAGGAATTCTTTCCAGACTTCTTATTCTTACACCAATGATGCTGCATGGGAAACTTAAAATAAAAAAGGACAAGCAACGGAGTGGCAAGCATGCACAGTCAGGCATATCTAAAACATATCTATCATCCTTCGAAAGATGAAGTCCCTAGGAGGCAACTAGAAATAGTTGGTTTGTGCATGATTTTGTTCCAGTGCTGCATCCTATTTCAGTTAGTGGTTGTTTCCTAGTCCAAAATTCCAGTTATTCTTCTTACAACAATTGGGATTACAAAACTAATGATCATTGGAAGGGAAACAAAGAGACCAATCAGCCAGCAACACATCTTTAAGTGCCTGTAAATTATTAGTCTTAACAAATTTCAGAGACAGTGAATGACTACATAATCTTAAAGATGCAAAAAAGTCTAATTAAATCCTGAAATAAAAACGAAAAACGGCCTACTTGAGGCCCTAATTAAATCCCCTTAAATAAAATGATATTAAAAAAATCCTTATATAAGGAGAAGAAATATTACTAGTACCAGAATGAAGTCTTCTTACTAATTAGACGCAATTTTGTCCATTCCACGCCATCGTCTTTGTAAGTTACTTAGAAGATTGTAACTCACCCTTTTTGTTTAGTAGGAGTACGCATACATAAGCAGAAAACAAAGTTCAATCAATCAACATCATCTCAAGATTATCAAGGCTCACCTATCTTTGTTTTATTGCTCAACATATCTATATTTCTGACACACGATAGGCTAACACGATATGATTACAACAAAATATAACAGTACAACTGTTTATCCTATTGTGTCTACCCCAAAGACGCGTTTATTAAACAAATCATTTCTATGTCTAGTGTAGAAAACAAATAAGTAAACACTAAGTTACTATTTAACTAAATGAATATGACAATTAGCAAAAGATTATTATTTGTACACGTATTGGCACGAAAAAGCACTTCAGGTACCATTGCAAGAATACACATGTAGCACGTTAGGTATATATATTATAGTGTACTATAGTGTACTTGTCGTCTTATATTGTGTTGACACGATATCATATCATGCCCATACATTATTTTTTTAAACGAAAAGCAAACAAGTATTTTTTGGGTTAGTTATATATATAACCATTATTTGTATGAATTGACACGACACTGCAAGATTGCCAAGTCAATCTGTACGTCATCAAATTGTAGATTTTTTTACTATTATAAGGCAAGGTACGTACCATAAATCATCAATTCATAAATCTTCAATCTAAACATAGAAGTACTTTTCGTTTGAGAAAAAAAAACATAGGAGTACATTTATTTAAATTATAAAAAAAGAGAAAGCTGAATTTCATTTTATTTTAAGATAGAACAGTCGTACATTATTGACGTTTATTTATCAATACTTCAAGTGAAAAATCACAAGTCTAAAGAATTTTATTTGAGATACAAAATCAGTCTACATTATTTCAGGAATCAATGTTTGAATATCAATCAGAAACACACAAATTCATAGCCTAAGCAAAAGCCACGACCTTATCGTGAGCCACCACCTCCACCCCCACCACCTCCTCCACCACCACCACCTCCAACACCTTTACCGTATCCAGCACCAGAGCCGAATCCAGAACCATATCCACCACCAGAGCCACCACTCCCACCTCCTCCACCGCCACCTCCACCTCCACCTCCACCACCACGAGCTCCACCACCTTTGCCGTATCCAGCACCAGAGCCAAATCCAGAGCTAGAACCATGACTAGAGCCACCACCACCACCCCCAGCTCCACCACCAACTCCTCCACCTATGCCACCTTTATATCCATATCCACTTCCTAAGCCAAAGCCTTTGCCAAAGCCAAAACCTTTTCCAAAATCAAATCCTTTACCAAATCCTTTTTCATAGCCAAATCCTTTTCCAAAGCCAAAACCTTTTCCATAACCAAATCCTGAAACTGAACCATTCCCAGAACCTCCTCCTCCACCTCCGCCCCCACCCCCACCACCACCAGATCCTCTAGCAACACCACCACCTTTGCCTGAACCACTTCCTGACCCCTTGCCTCCTCCACCTGCACCACCACCTTCGCCACCGCCTCCTCCTCCTCCTCCTCCTCCTCCTCCTCCTCCACTAGCACTACCACCTTTGCCAAACCCAGAACCTGAGCCGCTTCCTGAGCCTTTGCCATGTCCGCCTCCACCTCCACCTCCACCACCTCCTCCGCCTCCTCCTCCACCTCCTCCACTAGCACTACCACCTTTGCCAAACCCAGAACCTGAGCCACTTCCTGAGCCTTTGCCACGTCCACGTCCACCTCCACCTCCACCACCTCCTCCGCCACCTCCTCCTCCACCAACACCGGCACCTTTACCATATCCTGCTCCGTAGCCATAGCCAGAACCTGAGCCGCTTCCTGAGCCCTCGCTGCCTCCACCACCTCCTCCGCCACCTCCTCCTCCTCCTCCTCCACCAACACCAACATCTTTGCCTGAATCACTTCCTGAGCCTTTGCCGCCTCCACCTCTCCCACCTCCTCCGTTGCCTCCTCCTCTACCAGCACTGCCACCTTTGCCTGACCCAGAACCTGAGCCACTTCCTGAGCCTTTGCCATGTCCGCCTCCACC
>JAMKQA010089952.1:0-16969 GCA_024699735.1 Posidonia australis
TATTTTGGTTTTATTTAGGGTTTTTGCTTGGATTAAGTTTGAGTTGGTTTGTGTGGGCTTGTGCGGGCCTAAGTGGGGTCTGTTTGGGCCTAATGGTCTTGTGTGGACCTAATGGGCTTGTGTGGGCCTAATTGGGTCTGTCTGGGCCTAATGGGTTTGTGTGGGCCTAGTGGGCTTGTGTGGACCTAATGGGCTTGTGTGGGCCTAATTAGGTCTGTCTGGGCCTAAGTGGGCTTAAGGTTCTATGGAGTTAGGGTTTAGGAGTGGTGGTCGCAACCAGAGCATCTTCCAGAGGAGCTACCACCAAGTGACTGCAAAATCGGGGTGTCTACAACAGTTATTTAATTTTACTGTAATTAGTGTAATTTTTATTATGATACTATGATCTTGGTAGCGTGCTCGGGATTGGAGCGTTACATAATCCGAGGAGCACAACCAGCCACAAGGACCCTACTGAGCAATTAGCCTATTTCAACTTTTGCATCCTTGATCAAAGCTGGCACCCGTGTCGAGAGCTCATTGCATAGTGGAAGTTTTCCTGCATTAGCGGCATTCGCCAAGCAGACCATGACTTCGGGAGGAACCAGCGATGACAATGGATCCAACACTGGATATTCACGAAGGAAGGACACTGCCAAGAATGTTGTGGCATATGTAGGAGCTCCCGTTATGCCGGTTAGTGTGGTGAGCTTGCCAGCACAGAGTCAAGTAGTTTACACCTCTGAACCTAGAGCACCACGCACAAAACGAATCACCACCACCACTGAGCCAGTCTACCAGCCCGCACCAACAAGGCAAGGGCGCAACCTAGGACCAAGACGGCCTCAATGACCCAAGAGGGATTACACTCCTCTGGTTGAGCCATTGAGTGTCATGTTTCCCAAAGTCGCGTCACTTCTGAGACTTCTGAAAATTCACCCACCACCAAATCTACTTCCACGGTGGTTTAAAGCAGATTTATGCTGCAGTTACCATAGAGCCGCAGGGCACTCTACGGATAACTGTTTAACACTCCGGGATGCAATTCAGGACTTGATTGACCAGAAGGTCATCATTATCAACACACAGGAGGCAGAGTCTACGCCTGCCGCATTGAGACCACATTCTTCTGCATCTACACATAGCAATATAGTCAACTGACCCTTGCCTGAGCATGCACAAAGAACTTTAGGAGTTCATTTCCTTTCTTCCGTTGAGACTGCACCTTCACAGTTTGACCCTTCCCTTCTCATTCATGACATCTCAGATCCTTTTCCTTATCAACTCAGCCAATCTTTTGTTGAAGCTTCCAATACTACAATTAACATGATCCAACTAATTGCCGGACCGAGGCACACAGTCACAAAACCTACCATGCAATCCACTTCATCATCAGTCAGTTTGCTAGCCAAGCCGAAACATGACTTGATCCATAAAATGCCAATACCTACTTCACCAGCTCTAGTCCCAGTGGAATTGAAGGCTTGTACTCCTGTATTCATTAACATGACATAGATACTCACCACATGCCTTACAGTTACACTACGGAAATGTGCGTTGAGGTAACGCGGTCAGGACGGGTGTACACGGCCTTAGTTCTGGCTAGCAAGCCCAACCAGCCAACAACTTCATCTTCCCAACCAAAGAGCCAGATTCCCAATCCTATTCCTTAAGAAGTAGTCCCAAGAATTAACCCTACCACTACCAAGAAGGATCCACCTGTAGCTGACATCATGGCCCAATTAAAGAACGTTAAAGCAAATATTTCCATTTGGGACCTAATCCATACATCAGTTGAACATCGGGAGGCCTTTCTCCAATTTCTCCAAGCCACCAATGTTTCCCCTACAATACAACCATCGGCCTTCGAAAGCATGGTAGGAATGATAGTTGTGCCGTAGGTGATGTCCTTCTCTAGCTTAGAACTACCCCAAGCAGGGATCAATCACAACCAACCCCTGTTTATCACAGTGTAATACTAGAATATCCGTATTCCTCTTACTTTGGTGGATAATGGCGCTAGTTTAAATGTCTGCCCTTTGCGAACCACAAATCAAGTCAAATTTAAATCTGAGGACATTACCTTAAGTCCAGGCTTTAAATTTTGACATAAAACCCTCTGATTTAGTTTTCATTCACCTTAAGTCCATTAATTTGCACATAAAACCCTAAACTTCACTAAAATTGCACTAAAAATATGATTTTCTGGCACATTTGCAGATCAAATCCTAGAAATTCATGTTTTTACTCAAAAGTGCATAGATTTTCATCTTAAGCCCTGAATTTCTCCAAAATTACACTAAATGCATGTTTTTATGGCACATTTGCAAATCAGACCTTAGAAATTCAAATTTTCATCCATGAGTCCACTAATTTGCACATTTAACCCTGAGTTTCTTCAAAATTACACTAAACACATGTTTTGTAGGCAAATTTGCAGATTGGACCCTAGGAATCCGAATTTTACCAAAAAATACACAGTTTTGCACATTTAACCCCTAACTTCCCTAAAATTGCATAAAATTTGTTTTCTTTAACATTTTTGCTAATTTAATCTTAGAAACCTCAGTCTTTACCCAGGAACATATAATTTTTGCATAGAGGTCATTGGAAACTTACATATTTCACCCATGCTTTTATTTGTACATTTTGTTACCCTTTTTCATGCATATATTCTCATGCTTATTTTCTTGCATCATGCACACATTTCAAACTTATTTCAAGCTTAGTTTTCACATTATTTTTCGTATGTATGCTTTGTGCCAATGAAATACGACACATTGCTCAAGGTGGGCCAAAGAAAGAATAAGGACTCCTGTTACGCATGGGGAAAGTGTTAGGTACTCCCATACGCATAACGAGTTGGTCTTTCTAGGCTAATCACTCGCTTGTGTCGCCAAGAGATCACGTATGATTGATAAGTCTAGATTGTATGCTTAATGTCATGCCAAAACAAATGCGATAAATGATATGAGAAATTCAAGCTAAACAACTTAAGCGAAAGTGTACAAAAGCGGAAATCACAAGATTTAGGAAAAGGAATCAACTTGAAAAACAATGTAGATATGGGAATGTCAATTAAGTATGCCCTTAGGCAATAGGAAATCATTCAAAAAGTCAGAAATACACAAAGTGAAACTCATGTAGAAAATGTAAAAAACTATGAATGTTTGTGAAAATTGAAAAAGGAAAATAAACCGCATTGGAGTCAATGTAGGCACTTGCATGCCGATTAATGTACACCCTTAGGTGATGAGAAATCAGAAAACAAATCACACTATAAAAGAAAAGTTATGAAATATTACGCAAGAAGCAAAACTGAATCAAGGAAAACAATGTAGGCATTAAGATGCCAATTAACATACGTCATTAGGCGATGAATGTAGATTCATAAAAGAAAGAACATTTGAAGTTAGAACAACGATCAAAAGACCAAAAGAAAACCAACGTAAGAAAATAGAGAAGAAATCTTCATCCATTTGAACTCTAGACTTCATGTCTACAATTCTCGCTGGTTAGATTCATCAGGAAGAACCATTGGGCAGAATCGCTAGGACGATCCGTCAAATAGATTCGTCGATACGAACCGCCGATTAAACTCAAGCGACCCCTAACCAGCCCAAAAAACAAACTCTGATCGAATTTGTTATGGAATTGAAACAAAATGCTCAAAGCACAATAGGAAAAGTAAGAACAGAGTAAAAGGATCATAGTCATGCATTCACAACACCAAAAAAAGCTTTGGATCTCTCCACCCATCCACCTCGCCATGTATGGGTTCTGGCCATGGAGACCGACTATGATGAATGAGAAACTCTTCAGCGTGACTAGAAGAGAGAGGAGAACAGAAGGAGAGAAAGAAAACATGATGCAAGATGCTATGCATGAATAAGGCATGATGTAACTCTTCTCCCAATACAGCTCGCCACAGATGGGATTCGTCAGCGTCTGAGCTTGTGAGCTCAGTACACGAGCTCTAGTGAGGTAATCCACAAATTGCAGAGGGTCATGGGAGTGGCGAGTAATGCATGGATGCAAGTAGAACATAAATGCATGCAATGCATGTTGTTCGTTGTCCTCACCACACCTTGTTGGTGATAAGGACACACGATGCACAATCGGTGACAAAAATAGTGACGAACAATGAAAGTTATGCAAGAAAAAACTTCAATGAAGCATCACAATGGCAAGAAGAGAGGTGGACACTAATGACAGGCAAGAAGGCTTACCTGTAAGGGCACCTGACTATTCCACCGATCGCCAGTGAATCGCTCTGGATCGACAGCATTTTGCGGTAGCTAAAGGCGGGTGCTGGAGGTTTCGGAGGTGTCAGTTGACAATGCAGAGATATTTGCTGAGCCGAGAAATGATCGAGGAGCCTCGTGTGTTGACTAGACTCGTGGAAGCTTGGATGAGAGCCGGTCAGCCAGACGGGATGGTGAACGACCAGACTGCAACTATGCTCCACCTCAAGTGTTGGAGAAGGCTGTGATGAACAGAAGTGGATGATCAACGACTGATCAGACAACTACAAGGCTTAGGAAGTATGCAGAGCAGTTGGAGATGAGAATTCAGTGACGAAGAACAACTGGAGAAAGCTGGATGATGGTCAGAAATGGTTGGGAGGTGGCTGTGGCTTCTCAGGTAGACTCTCCAACAATGACCCCCACCCCGTCAGTGACGAACAAGAGGGTTTAAATAGGAGAGGGCAGCTTACAACAGCCATTGATTCATAACAGAATTTCGTTTAATGGTTGAGATGGAATCAAGTGGTTGGATGGTCAATTTTATGTTTGGACAGGGGTACGATGGTCTCAAGAAGTCATAACACAATCCTCTGATCAATCCAAGTCGTCGACAACAAAGAATTAGACAATTAAGTGGTGAGAAAGACTTCTGCATCCTTCTATACTGAAATAGGACATTTCACTAGCATTTCTTACCGCTTAGATCTGCCAAATTCATTCAACGGTCATAACTGTTAGATATATCCGTCGATATGATCCATTAGAAATATCAGTCGACAATCCTCCATGTGTTACCTAGACGTACAAGCAAATGCATGAGAGATACGTGTAACCCCAAGGCTATAAATGTTACATCTCTAACTCTATGTTACCTCTTAGGATGTCAGTCATCTTGATGCAACTATCACAACCGTCAGACCCTCAACAACTCTCAAGAGCAATATCAGTAAGGGCAGTACATAGCTCACTCTCATGAGGGGACCTAGGGCTATGATGCGAGGGGTACTATTGGCTCCAGTACGGCATTAAGAAGGAGTGGCGGAGTAGTGAAGATAGGTCGTCCATACGTTGGGGTGGGACACACCCATCCCAAAGGTGCGGTAGAAAAGCATTCTCACACCCATCCCAACGTGAAGGTAGAGTCCGTTGCTTATGCATGTGTGACCACCTCGGGCGGGTGAGGGATTGTGTATCTCACTCATTGCCACTCTCACTTGTGAAACTTTGATTTAAGCATCAGAGCTTCTTCCATTGCTGGACTCCCTCCAGCTTGAATTCTCTAACCCCTCTTTCCCTTTAGCAGCAGCTTCCCTATTTATAGTGAACACAACCATCAGATACCAACACGATTAACAAAGAGTTGCATCAATAGCAAGACATGCATAGATACTATATATAGTGAATAAGAAACAAAGAAACACAAGTAAGAATTTACGAGTCTAACATGTTGTACATTTCAATTATATTTATTTTAGTTATGATGAAAAATCCTACAAAGATCAATATGTTATACAAGACATGTTTTTGAAAAATTCACAAGGTTTGTTTTTTTTCTTCCTTTTTCATTTTGTTTTTTCAACCATGAACTGAAAAAAATATTAAGATTATATCAATATGACTTGTGCATATGGAATTAATTAACTTATCAGTCTAATATAATAATAAAAAACAATCATATGTGGTAATTTGCTTGATGTGCATATTGGATGTAACATTGGTCAATATGTACCATTTTGTTTGTGTTAAATTCCGAATATATTTTCCTTACATAAATTTTAGCAAAAACGTTATAAGAAGGATTGTGAAATCTTGGTAATTTTATAATGCTTCAAATTAAAAATATTGTATGCAGACTATTGTTAAACTAGTTGGAGAAGATGGAGACTTATAAATCAAAAACCTTCTTACAAAAATATTATAAAGTTTGGTATTAAAGACAGCCACACAAGAAAATTGTATAAAGATTGATGATAGAAACATACATGGTTTTCTCTCATGCTTAAAATTTTCAAAAACGCCTTCCATGTGGCATTCTCACAAGGATGAACTAGTTTAAACATGAGGTTTTCAACTATTGTACATGTGTAAAGGGGAAAAAAACTACCAAAAGAATAATTGACAACCCTTAAACATGAGGTGGGGCGGAAGATGAGTCCTTTTATTAGTGGAGGCTTCATAGCAGGTTAATGTAGCACCATGAAGCAAGAGGCCGAGGCGGTTGAGTATGATATATAATATTTGCCTTTAGTCCCAATCCCATTCTTCCTCATCTCCTTCAGAAATAGTGCTTTAGTTGACCTCTTCTTTCTCTTCCACATGGGTGGAAGGGAGGGAGGGAGAGCAATAGCAATGTGTAACATCCGTAAAATTCATTTTGTAATTATTTATATTTTAATGAATTTACTCTTGGACGGATGTTATTGTTTTTGAGGCCTGTTTGTGTGGTTTTGTGCTTTTGGACTTGGGCCTCGTGGATCGACTTTTGATTGCGTGTCCCTGTGCGTGGTTGGCACTGTCCTTGTGGAGCCCGAGAGTGGGTCTGTGTAGGGCCCACGTTGTGGGTTGATTGGTGTGTGTGTGTGTTTGGTGCGGGGAGTTGTTGGCTTGCGCGGTGCGTCTGGCAGTTGAGATGTGTTGGTGTGCATGTGCAGCAACTTCCTCCCCTGCTTATATAACGCGTGCATGGGGCGAGACTTCTCCAACACACCTCTCTCTCTTCTCCTCCTCGCCAACTTCTCCTCCCCTGATTTCCGATAGCGACGGAGTGGTGCTGAACACCAAAGCCTGGCCAAGCCTTCTCTCCCTCCTTCCCTTTTCCCCCTCCACTCCTTCTCCATCTTCTTCTTCACTCCTCCTTTCAGTCTCTGTTGGTGGGTGCAAGTGAGGAACAGAGAGAGACCCCGAGAGTGGAAGAGCAAGAGGCAGAGGTGTGCGACGACTCGTGGTGGCGTGTGGAGCTTGGGTGGTGTGCCCTGTGGTCGTGTGAGCCTCGGCGAGGGTCGTGATCGCCGGAGTCTATTGGAGGATCGCCGGAGCACGTTTCTCAGGTACGCATCTCCAACCCTTGTATAGAGAGCATGAAATTGGTAGAAATTTATATGGTTGCATGAAATCTAGATAAATTTATATTCCTAGAATTTATTGTGATTTTATGAACATTTATGGTGGTTTTATGGGTATTTATGTCGGTGGTTGAGTTTTGGGTCGTTTTGACCCTCCTGCCTTTGTGATTTTATATCTTGATGCATGTGAATGGATTTTGGTTTTGTTTGTTGGGATTTAGAGTAGACTCGAGGGTCTACACCTTATGTTTTATGTAAGATTTTTGGTGTTTGTTTGGGGGGTCCGATCAGAGGTCCCACCTTGGGTGATATTGAAAGTAGGCATTTCGACCATTTTTTGGGATTCGCAAAATTTGGCATCCCGAAGTGGAAACGGCATACCGAATCAGTGAATTTCGGTATACCAAATCCATTCAGCATGCCATTTTTCTGATAGTATTGGTCCTTCAGTTGATTCAGCGTACCGAATCCTTCTAGTCGACCGATCCAGTGAATTTTGGCATACTAGAGACAATACGGCATGCCGAATTAGTAGATTTTGGCATACCAAACATATTTTTCGGCATGCCGAACCAGGGCCCAAATATGTTATAAAAATCTGACTTTCGATGGTTTTTCAGATTGGTTTGGTTGTCCCTTTGAGATGGGATTGTGGGCCGTCAGTGGTGGTCCCTTGGGACACCTGATGTACCATTTTGTCGAGGTTTTGGAAAAGTTTTCAAAGATATATAAAATGGTTTGGAAGTGATTTCAAAAGATATAAATTGACAGATTTGGAAAACAATTTTCCTAGTTTTCTGTGTCCAGGCTGAGACAGTGTGGGATCACATCGTCAAGACCAAGGAATGTGACGACATTCCTGGTTGGATGGGCACGACTCCCTAGTCGAGATTAGGGGTCGAGATACTTGAGGTTGAGAGGTGTCGAGTCTTGGAGGTATGAGACTCCTTGACTATCATCTAAAGGCTAGGGTTGTGGTCTGCGGGTTGAGGTTTCTTGTGGCATGACCGGGAGGTATGATACTCCTGCTATCACTATGAGCACCGAGGCATGGGTATCGTCGGGTGTGGAGGTTTGACACTCCCTCCTGAGCACCGTGTGTGGAGGACGTCGTGAAGAGGCAGATCCTATGGTGGCCAGTGTAGGTGGGACACGTGCCCCCTAGCTTATAGCGTCTTGTGAGACATCACAGCCTTCCCAGGGAGGGATTCGCTTTGTGAGGGTTCTTCAAGTAGGGAGAATCGCAGGACGATGATCACTCCTACACAGGGTGGCTTCACCGTGGCAGTGCATAACACCATGGTCACTCCTTGGTGGACTGCTTGTAGCCAGAGTTTGGTTGCCTAGTGTCGGGCTTCCTGACTCACTGTGTGTGGTTTTGGCTATTGAGGACCCTTACTTGTGGTTTTGGGCTAGTAAAGCCCCGATTGTGATTTTTGCCAGTGTGGGCCTGGTTTGAGAGGTTTTAAGAAATTGGTTTGTGAAATGAATTTAAAAGAAAATTAATTATGGTTTTGTTTTCCATCGTTTTTCATGAGGTGCATGCTGGGTGACTTCTATCACTCATGCGTTTTCCTTGTGTTTTGGGCAGCAAATCTAAGCACACAAAAGGTTTAGCATAGTGCATATAGATTGGAGTCTCGTAGCCGCACACATAGGTTCCTGGTAGTTTAATATCTTCTATTTAGCTTTAATTTCCTGTAATTTAATTTGTTTCAATTGTTACGAGAAATTTGGGGCATTACAGTTGGTATCAGAGCTCCAGGTTCACTAGGTCGCATTAGGTTAATACTATACCTAGGGATATGGTCTAGAGACTCCATAGGTTTTGCATGCATGGTAGAGTCTCCACTTGGTTTCTTCATGGTTTTTTGGGTTGTTTTGTTTGTGGTGCAAGTATTTTACCTTTCTCCGGCAGGATGCCTCCTCATGGTCATAAGGGCAAGGCCTTGTTAAGGAGACCGAGCCCCGAGAGGACGTAGGCAGATGGAAGGTGGTTCATGTGGAACTGCAGAGTTTGGCACACGGGATCTCTCACGCATTCAGCAAGAGTAATGCTAGTGAGTCGTCAAGTGACCTGTGGTTGAACCAGTTCATGAAGCTTCATCCGCCATCATTCAAGGGTAAGGTCAGCGCTAATGAGAGTGAGGCCTGGCTAGAGAAGGTAGTGAAGATGTTGGAGAGCATGGTGTGCCTAGAGGAGCATTGGGTGCGTTTGGTGACTTATCTGCAGGATGGTGAGGCTGATAGGTGGTGGAAGTCTGTGAGGCAGTTGAAGTTCTTGGACTCAGTCATTGTTAGTATCCAGTGGAAGAATTTCAAGGCGGCTTTTTGTGACAAGTATTTTCTCGCTCATGTGAAGGAGCAGCTTTGTCGAGATTTTCGGAGTCTAGAGCAGGGCACGATGTCAGTGCTGGAGTATGAGACTGAGTTCGCCCAGCTAGAACCCTTTGCTTCTGCCTATGAATATGAAGAGGAGCAAGTGTAGAGGTTTCTAGACGGCTTGAACCCAGGGCTACAGGTGAAGGTGATGGGCTGTTGGTGTCAGACTGTGGAGGACATGGTTGGGATGGCTTATTGCTTTGAGGTCGAGCATCAGAAGCATATAGAGAGTCGTCCCAAAGGGGAGGGTAAGTCTTCTTTTACCCCCCTGTTTTCTTTCTTGGACCTCTGAATGCTAGTAGTTCAGGTAACCCTAAGAAGAAGAAGAAGGCAAGGTCCAATGTTTCCTCTGTAGGCCGGCGGAGTTTTGCTAGGAGTTGCGGAGCTGGCCTCAGTCAGACAGGGCCCAATGTTCCTAGTGGGAACCAACACTTCAACTGTGGTCAGGTGGGCCACATCGCTGCATATTGTCTCCATCCTTAACGAACCTCAGCTCCAATGGTTTGCTATAATTGTGGGAAGGCAGGACACGTTCAGAGATCTTGTCCTGAATCGTCGAAGAAGGCAGGAATAACACCACAACAACCGACTAGGGGACGGGTGTTTACCATTGTAGCTCCAAGCACTAGGTCTTCGGGAGATGTAGTTGAGGGTAAGGATGATTAGTTGGTTTTGTAACCCTCTGTGATTGTTGTAATCTCCTTGTAATATGGACATCTGCCTGATTATATGGATGTGTGGTGTTGTTTCGTTTGGCCATCAGGTTCTTTTATTGTGGCTGGCCAGATGGACAAAGTGTTGTTTGACTTAGGGAGTTCTTTCTCCTTTATCTCTGAATCTTTCGCGGCAAAGTTGGGAGAGAGATTAGCTAGACTGGCCTTTCATCTCAGCGTGGTGACGCCGTTGGGAGAACATAGTTTGGCATGGAGATATTTACGGTTTGTCGACTCAATGCTGAATGGTAGAGAGTTCGACTCTAGCCTGATCATGATGGACATGTAGGAGTACGATGTGATACTCGATATGGATTAGTTGGCGCAGCAGTCCGCTCTGATTAACTGTGCTCGAAGGAGAGTTTATTTTGGGTCTCCTGAGGATGGGTCTTTCTTTGTGCAAAGTGGGTGTCAGGGTGAGCCTAAGCTTGTCTTTTTAGCTATGAACGCTTATAAGTCCTTAGTCAGGGGTTGCGTGAGATATCTAGTCAGTATAGTTACCTTCACTTCTCATGAGATGGGTGTCCACAAAATCTCTGTGGTGTGTGAGTATCCTGACGTTTTCCCTAACGATTTACCTGGTATGGCACCTCACAGGGAAGTAGAGTTCTCGATTGATCTGATCCCTGGTTCTGGTGTTGTGTCGAAGCCTCCCTATCGCATGGCACCAGCAGAGTTGCGAGAGCTCAAGACTCAGTTGTAGGAGTTGCTGGACAAGGGGTTTATCAAGACGAGTGTATCTTTGTAGGGAGCGCTTGTCTTATTCGTTCGCAAGAAGGATGGTTCACTCCGACTGTGTATAGATTATCGGATGTTGAACTAGATCACGGTGAAGAATAAGTATCGCTTGCCCCGCATTGATGACCTGTTCGACTAGTTGCAGTCTGCATATGTGTTTTCGAAGATTGATCTGAGGTCAGAGTGTCACTAATTGAGGATACGAGACTTAGACATTCAATAGACTGCTTTCCGGACGCAGCACGGGCATTACGAGTTCACAGTCATGCATTTCGGTTTGACCAATGCACCGACTGCATTTATGGATCTGATGAACAGGATTTTTAGCCCTTTTCTGGACCAGTTTGTTGTGGTTTTTGTTGATGATGTGCTGGTCTCCTCCCCTAATATTGAGACTCATGCCTTGCACCTAAGGGCAGTTTTGGATATTCTGAGGCATCATCAGCAGTACGTCAAATTCTCCAAGTGTGAGTTCTAACTAAGCGAAGTCATGTTCTATGGTCATTTGATTATTGGAGAAGGCATCAGAGTGGATCCTGCCAAGGTGAGGCGGTGAGAAGTTGGAAGCGACCCAAGACTGTGATGGAGATCAAGAGTTTCTTGGGTCTGGCGGGCTATTATAGGAGGTTTATCAGGGATTTCTCCTCTATAGCCGCATCTCTAACAGAGTTGACTAGGAAGGGGGTTCTGTTTTGTTGGGACCAGCATTGTGAGACGAGTTTCTAAGAGCTGAAGTCTTGTCTGGTTTCTACCCCTATGTTGACTGTACCTTCTGGAAGTGGTGGCTTCACTGTGTATAGTGATGCCAGTGGTGTTGGGTTGGGGTGTGTTCTGATGCAGCATGGTAATGTTATCGCACATGCTTCGCACCAGCTGAAGGATCATGAGAAGAACTACCCAACCCACAATTTGGAGATGACTACCATAGTGTTCGCTCTCAAGCTCTGACAACACTATCTCTATGGAAAGCAATTTGAGGTTTACACTGATCATCAAAGCTTGAAGTATATCTTCAAGTAGAGGGACCTCAACCTGAGGCAGCGTCATTGGGTGGAGTATCTGAAGGACTATGATTTCAGCCTGTCTTACCATCCCGGTAAGGCCAATGTGGTCGTCGATGCCCTGAGTCGACGTACGCACGTGATGGCGAGCCTGATGGTCAAGGAGTAGACCATGCTAAAAGATCTAGTGAGCTGCAAGCCGAAGCAGTAAGCTCGAGGGACGGTTGGTGCCTATGTGGCCAACCTGTCTATTCGCTCTAAGCTATTAGAGTATATTGTTGCTTGTCAGTAGTTAGATCTGTTTGTTCAGGCTATGCTTGAGAAGCTGGAGGCTGGTGGAGAGCCTCATTTCTCTGTTGGGCATATGTAGAGTTGAGGTATAATATACGTTTGTATATGCCCCAGCATGAGGAAGCCAGGCTGAGGTTGCTGGATGAAGCGTATCGGTCTAGGTATACCATTCACCCTGGGAGTACAAAGATGTATTGAGACTTGAAGTAGAATTTTTGGTGGCTTGGAATGAAGAGAGATGTTGCTGACCATGTGGCGAGGTGTACTACCTGCTAGTTGGTCAAGGCAGAGCACCAGAGACATGGAGGGACCTTGCAACCGTTGGACATTCTTGTGTGGAAGTGGGAGCACATCTCGATGGACTTCGTGACAAGTTTACCACAGACTCACAAGAAAAACGACACCGTGTGGGTGATCGTGGACTAGCTGACCAAGTTTACTCACTTCTTAGCCATTCGAGTGAAGCTTTCGATGCACCGCCTTACGGAGTTGTATGTATTCGAGGTGGTGAGGTTGCATGGTGTTCCAGTGTCCATTGTGTTGGACAAAGACACAAGATTCACCTCAAGGTTCTGGAGAACTCTACAAGAGGTTTTTGGCATTGTCCTCAACTATAGCATAGCATTTCATCCTCAATCAGATGGTCAAATATAGAGGACTATCCAGACACTGGAACATATGCTCAAAGCATGTGCCTTAGACTTTCAAGGGAGTTGGGAGGACATCTATCGCTGATTGAGTTCGCCTACAACAATAGTTATCACTCGAGCATCAGAATGTCATCGTACAAAGCTCTGTACGGTAGGCCCTGTAGATCGCTAGTTTGCTGGAGCGAGGTGGGCGACTGTCAGTTGATTGGTCCTGAGCTTGTCTAGCTATATGCGAACAAGGTGGATTTGATCGTAGCAGGCTGTTAGCTACACAAAGTCAGCAGAAGAGCTATGCCGACAGGAGGCAGAGACTGTTGGAATTTCTGGTGGGAAACTATGTGTTCCTGCAGGTGTCGCTGACCAAGGGTGTCATGCGGTTCAGGAAGCATGACATGTTGAGTCCTTGCTATATTGGCCCATACCAGATCACCTGGAGGATTGGTGAGGTTGCCTATCGATTGGATCTACCACCAGAGATGTCGTTCGTGCACGACGTGTTCCATGTCTCCATGCTAAGGAAGTGCATGGCTAACACATCCAATGTGATCCCAGTTCAACCAGAAGGGCTCCACGAAGATCTATCCTTTGTGGAGGATGCTGTCCAGATTGTTAACCACAAGGAGCAGGTGTTACGGAACAAGGTGATTCTACTGGTTTTGGTTCAGTGGCGGCATCATGGAGCCGAGGAGGCCACGTAGGAACGTGAGGAAGCCATCCTAGCCTAGTACCCGTATCTTTTCGCCTAGTGATTTTGGGGGCAAAATCTTCTTTTAAGGATGTTGTAGACACCCCAATATGTATAGGCCAAACCCAACAACCACTCCTCACTCTGACAACCACTAATGCAAAACCTAACTACAAAACCCAAATTCAAACCTTAAATATAGGTTAAACCTTAATCCAAGTCCTAAACCTAGGTTAAACCCTAATTAAAACCCTAAACCTAGGATAAACCCTAATCCAAATCCTAAACCTAGGTCAAATCCTAAGTCAAATCCCAAACCCTAAAGTCAAACCTCATGTAACTAATTCTAACAAACACAACCACTTCATAACTAATTCTAACAAACATAACCACTTCTTAACTAATCTCCAACAAACTAACCACTTCTTAACTAACCCAAATACCTTCCACTGCAGCCCTAACAACCAACTAGGCCTATAAATACCCCCTTTATGTAAGGAGAAGAGGAGGAGGAGACATTTGGAGCTTTTAGTTTTTTTTGCAAAAGTGGAGGGAGGTGAGCTCCCCAAGCCTTTCCACTCCCAACCTGAGCTACCAGAGAGTTCCTAGAAAAGAGAGGAAGCTCGTGGAGGTGAGAAACCTGAGTTCTCAGCCATTTCCGGTGAGCTCCGGTGGCCTCCAATGAGCTCCAATCATCCATTCCACTGCCAGACCAGGTACGCTCATCCCTAACCTTAATTATTGTTAGAAATGCTCTCCTAGGTCACCCCTTATATTCCTAGATCGTTTCCAATCAAGCCAGAGGCCTCCTCTGGTCGGAATCACTCCTCGGACCTCATCGTCGCCATTTTCCGGCAATATAGTTGGGGGTGCTGTTCCAAGGCTTGTCCCTAGTCCTAGAACGCTAGGTCTTCGTCCCCTGGTCTCCCTCAAGCTATTCCGACCGTCTACGCGCCGTTTCACTACCTCACGGAGCCTCCAAGAGCTTGTCGTCGGAGTCGCGATGTTCGCCGTCGTCGGAGAGGAAGGCTGAACACAGCGACTGATCGCGCGTCCCCAGCCCCACTGCGCCACACCGATCATCCAGAGATACTCCATGGCAACCCTCCAATACACCGGAGCCACAAGGAGTGACATCATGCTCTCTCAGTGCCCCCCAGACACCGCCAGAAGTTGTTACCATCGTCGGAGAAGATTACATGTGGTCGGAGCTCAACCGGGAGTCTCGTGCATCGCAACACCCTTTGGATCAGTGGAAAGTCTTCCTCTCTACGCCGTCGACCTTCTAAGAGCCTCGAATTGCCACGCTGTGGTCTCTAGAGCTTGCTTGTTCCTCAACACCGTCGCCAGAGCAACCTCGACGGTGAGGGGGACGGGATGAGAGTTCCAGCCATCGGGGATTAGATCCAGACCTCTAGATCTTTTTCTTCTCCTCCCCTCTTGCTCACTATGTCCTCTAATCTTAGATCAGGCTTTGGGATGCTCCGTAGGAGCACCCCACCCCTGGCGGTCGTCGACAGCGGAGTCCATCACCAGCGGCCGTCGATCCCTTTACTTTAAAATAAAAAATAAAAAAACCTTTTTCCTTTAAATAAATTTCTGTAACTTTTTGACTATTACATTTAGGTCCTTTTTTTTGTTACAAATAGGTCCTTTTCTTACACTTAGGTCCTTGCTCAATTTTCTTAATTCGTTTGAATAAAGTTTTAACTAAAAATATTGCATTATGCCCCCTGAGTATTCAAAATAATGTTCTCTAGGTTTAAAAGTTTAATAAAAACCCTCAGAGTTTCTTTTTATGCATTTTAATCCAATGTTTTTGTATAAAAGACCTTAAACTTTACTGAAACTCTCCAGAATGCATATTTTCTTTGGTTAATTTGCATTTTTGCCCCTAAAGTTCTCTGAAATCATTTGAATACATCGTTTTTCTGGGTAAATTGCATTTTAGCCCCCACACTTTACAGATTTCACACTAAATGCCTGTTTTCTAGGGTAAATTTACTATTTTGCCCCTGAAACTTTCATGAATCTTTTCTTGCATATTTTACCTTGAATTTCCACTGAATTGCTTTAAATGCTTGTTTTAGTGGCAGAATTGCTTTCTAACCACTAGGAAACACCAATTTGGCCAGAAATGCACATATTTGCACATTTGACCCCAAATTTCTTTATAATTGCATATAATGTGTTTTCCTATGTATTTTTGATGATTTGGGCTTCAGAATATCAGTTTTTATTCAAAATTTGGGTTTCTTTTGCAAAGGCCCCTGGAATTCGTATTTTACACTCACACATGCATTTTGCACATTTTGTCGCACTTTTTCGTGCGATTTTCTTGCCTTTTCCGTTTTACTTTGTGCACGCTTTTACAACTCTTTTCGAGCTTGGTTTTCTCGCCATCTCCTAGATTCTTTCCAATTTTCGCATCTTTAGGTTTGATTTGGCTTTCCATCGCCCGAGGGCGTACAATAAATGGCTTAACAAAGCCGACATTGTCCAGAGAGAGAATTATTTTCTCCAATTTGATTTTCTCAGATTTATCCCGATTTCCGTTGATTCGCGAGATGCTTTCCGAGAATTTCTTGATTTTCACGATTTACCTCATCGCCCAAGGATGTACAATAAAGCGGCATTTTTCAATGCCTACATTTGTCTCTAAGATTAACTTTTTCCCTTTATTTCATTTCTTCCCTTCGATTTGGCATGCTTTCAGTCATCATTAGCATGAGCATTCAGAATAAGCGAGCACACATTTAATAGACCATTGACAAGTAGGAAACCTAGAAAGACCGAGTTTTCTCGGGCGCATAGGGGTGCCCAACCCCTTCCCCATGCGTAACCAGAATCCTTACGCTTTCTCTCGCCCGCATTCATTTGTGCATTATATCCATTAGGCATGGAGCACACATGTTTTTTTTGCATCTGTTTTGCTTCTTGGTTTTCTTGTGTGTTTGGTTTTCCTCGTCTTTCCATTAAAAGACTAGGTGCAACTCTTTTCCTTATCATTTCTCATCTTTCCTTGGTGTTTCCGAGTCTAGTCTTCTTCTCCAGATTCACCATCTTCGTCGTGACCATTGTTGGAAAAATCTATTAATATGTTTTGATGATAACAAAATAAAATGTGATTAATTATTAATTAATCATTTTAGAAAATATGACAAGTAATCATTTAAGCCAAAAATATTCAAATATACATATTTGTGAACATACTTGCCTTG
>JAMKQA010089953.1:0-13465 GCA_024699735.1 Posidonia australis
TTTTGCATGATTTATTTCATGTTTTGGTTTTCCTTGTCTTCCATAATAGACTAGGTGGCGACTCCGTTTTATTTTGCTTTTTCGACGTGATTTTGCCGACCGATTTCGCATTCATTTGCGGAACCTCCTCGCCAGCATGGTTACAGCTTGTTTATTCTAAATGCTCATACTAAAGATGACTGAAAACATGCCAATCCAAGAGAGTTAATCTTTCGGTCAAATGTAGGCATTGAGAATGCCGCTTTACTATATATGCCCTTGGGCGATGAGGAAAATCATGAAAGTCAAAAATTCTCGGAAAGCATCTCGCAAATCAGCAGAAATTTGGATAAATCCGAGAAAATCAAATTAAGGAAAATAATCCTCTTTACGGGACCATGTCGGCTTTGTTAAGCCTTTTACTGTACGCCCTCGGGTAATGGAATGCCAAATCAAATCTAAAGGCGAAAACCGGGAGGAATCGGAGAAGTGGTGAGAAAAAAAAGCTCGAAAAGAATTGGAATAGCATGCACAATGTAAGGAAGAAAAGGCAAGAAAACTTGCATAAAAAAGTGCAACAAATGTACAAAATGCATGTATGAGTGTGATAATGAAAATTCCAAGGGCTTCTGTTCAAAAAACCCAAATTCTGAATAAAAACTGAAATTCTGAAGCCAAAATTATCAAAAAAAATAAATTGGAAAACACATTCTATGCAATTATGAAGAAATCTAGGGTCAAATGTGCAAATATGTGCACTTCGAGACAATTTTATGTTTCTTAAGGGTTAAAAAGCAATTCTACCACCAAAACATGCATTTAATGCAACTCATTGGAAATTCAGGGTAAAATATGCAAGAAAATGGATTCAAGAATGTCTTAGAATGTTTCAGGGGCATTTCAGTAAATTTACCCTAGAAAACATGCATTCTGTGTAAAATCTATAAAGTGTAGGGGCTAAAATGCAATTTTCCCAGAGAAACAAGCATGTAGGACAATTCCAGAAGAACTTAGGGGTTAAAATTCAATTTAACCAAAAAAAATGCATTCTAGAGAGTTTCAATAGAGTCTAGGGGTTTCAATGCAATTTAACCCGTAAAATATGCAAAAATATTAGATTAAAATGCATGAAAAGAAGCTCTGGGGGTTTTTGTTAAACTTTTAAACTAGGAAAACATTATTTTGAATACTTAAAGAGCATAATGCAATATTTTCAGTTAAAACTTTATTCAAATGATTTATGAAAAATGATTCATGACCTAAATGTAAGAAAATGACCTATTTGTAATAAAAAAGGACCTAAATGTAACAGATCAGAAGTTTCAGAACATTATTAAAATAAAAATGTTTTTAAATCTTTTAAAAGAAAAGGACAGCGGCAGCTGTCAGCGACGGAGCTCCGCCGTCGACGACTGCCGGAGGGTGCAACTAGAGGCTCTCCCATGGTCTGATCTAAGATCAGACCCCACGAGAAGTAAGAATGGAAGGAGGGGAGAAGATCCAACGGGTTGGATTAGAGATCGAACAGCGGGAATGGGCCTCCCACCACCCTCGCCGTCGAGCACTCTGGTGACAACGTCGGAGAAGGAAGAAGATGTTGGAGCTGCGGTGCGGCGATCCAAATGTCTTGGAGACTCGGAGGGGCATCAAGGAGCATCTTCTCTCCTCCAGGGGCTCAAATGATGGATGACGACGTGAAGGAGACTCCAACTGCTACTTCTCCAGCGAGTGAGGTTGCAGGTGTGCTCCAGGGGTCGTGGCTCAGCTCCTGAGGCTTTGGCGTGATTGGGGCCAGCCGCGGAGGCTTTCTGGAGGTTCGGAGAGGCACAGCGGGGTTGGAAACTCGACGTCCTTCTCTAGCTCCGATCGTCTTCTTCGGCGACGGCGAAGTCACACAACTCCAGCGATCATCTGGTGGAGGCCTCCGCGGTGGTTGGAGAGGGAATTTCAGGTGTGGAAAAGCAAGAGGGAGACTAGGAGAAGTAGACCTAGGGTTCTAGGGCCAGGGACAAGCCATGGAACTGCACCCCCACCTATATCGCTGGAAAACGGCGACTGCGAGGTCTGGGGAGCGATTCCGACCAGACGAGGCCTCTGGCTTGATTGGAAACGATATAGAAAAACCAAGAAAGCTTTAGGAAACTAAATTTGAAACTAAACGAGGCTAGAGGAGGGCGTACCTAGCCTGGCAACGCACGTGGCCTCTGCTGTTCGCCGGAAGTGGCCTGAACCCACGCTTCTCACCTCTGCGAGCTCCTCTCTCTCTCTGGAATTCTACCTCGCTTCTCACACGCTCTGAATTCTTTGCTTCTCTCCCTTTCTCTCCCTCGCTTCTTCTCTATTGCTCATCCTTTTATAGGTGAACCCATCACGAATTCTAACAAACAGCCACCACCCATAACAAACCACAACAGAGCCCAACATCCTGTAACAAACCACAACAAAGCCCAACATTCTGTAACAAACCAGCATCACGACTGTCCCCCACGCACCTCCATCTTGTCTTCCTGCGTGCCGAAAACGATCAACGATTGTCCAAGCTAGCAGTGGCACATCCAGTGGCTCTGGTTCATGGGAGGCTCGAGCTTGGGAATGGCTACAACTGGGTGACATGGTGAGATGGGTAGGAAGAGGAAAGAGATAAGGTCTGTTGTGATGCAAAAGGGGGATATTGGGTTCTAGTGAAATCAGTTGAATGAAAGAAATGGGTTTATAAGGTAAAGGAAAAATGTAAATAGAGAGGAGGAGATGGGTTGTTGGGTTGGAAGAGGAAGAAGACAATGGGCTGAGTTGTTGCATTATGGGCTTAATTGGGCCTAAGTTGGCCTAATTGGGCCTAAGTGGGCTTTGTGGGCCTTCATGGGCCTAGGTGGGCCTAAGTGGCCTTTGTGGTCCTTCATGGGCCTAAGTGGGCCTAATGGATTTATTTGTGGTTAATAGCCCAACCACCACACTTCCAACCAGCAAAATTGAGAAATTAAGGTGTCTATAGTGAGTCAAGAAGCCTGGCACCAGGCAACCAAACTCTGGCCACAAGTAGTCCACTACAGAGTGACCATGATGTTCTGCACTGCCATAGTGAAGCCACCCTGTGCAGGAGCGATCACCATCCTGCAATTCTCCCTACTTGGAGAACCCTCACAAAGCCAACCCCATCCTAGGAAGGTTGTCCTATCTCTCAGGACGCTACCAGCTACAGGGCACGTGTCCCAGCCGCACTGGCCACCACAGGGTACGCCTCCTCACGGCATCCTCTTCACATGGTACTCAAGAGGGAGTGTCATACCTCCACACCCGATGACATCTGAGCCTTAGTGCTCACAGCGACAGTGAAAGTATAATACCTCCCCATCATGCCATAAGACAATGTAACCCGTAGATGACAATCACGGAGTCTCATACCTCCAAGACCCGACGCACTCCTCAGCCTCAAGTATCACTGCCCCCGACCATGATTAGGGAGTCGCGCCTGACCACCAGAGAATGTTGTTCCATTCCCTAGTCCAAACAGCACGGTCCCACACTATCTCAGCTCACACACAGAAAACTATGAAAACCATTTTCCAAAATGGGCCAATCATTTCTTTGAAACCATTTTCGAAACTATTTTTATATCTTTGAAAACTCTTCCAAATCCTTGGCAAGTTGGTTCATTAGGTGTCCTTAGGGACCACCATCGACAACCCACAATCTCATCTAAAATCGACAAAACAAACCAATTCGGAAAACCATCGAAAGTTAGATTTTATAGCATATTTGAGCCCTCGTTCGGCATGCCGAAATCCACTGATTTGGCATGCTGTTCAATCTTTGGTATGCCAAAATTTACTAGATCGGTCGACCGAAAGAATTCGATAGGTCTAATCGACTAAAAGCGCCAATACTCTTAGAAAAATGGCATGCCAAATGGATTCAGTATATCAAAAATTCATTGATTCGGTATGCCGTTTCCACTACGGTATGTTGAATTTTGCGAATCCTACAAAACGGCCCAAACCCTACTATTCAAAATCACCCAACATGATCGACGATTCGACCCCAAAAACCAACACCAAAAATCTCACGTAAAACATAAGATGTAGACCCTTGAGTCTACTCCAAATCCAAACAAACAAAACCAAAAACTATTCACCATGCATCGAGATATAAAATCACAAAGGCAGGAGGGTCAAAATGACCCAAAACACAACCACCACATAAATGCCTCCATAAATTCTCTTAGATTTACAATAAATTCTAGGAATGTAAATTTACCTAGATTTCATGCAATCCTATCAATTTCTACCAATTTCATGCTCTTTATTGCAAGGGTTGGAGATACGTACCTGTAAAGTGCATTCTGGTGACCCACCTCTGGTTTTCGACCAACTCCGGCGACACCATGCATCCATGACTACTCCACGACCTCAAGGATGCCAGTCAGGAGCTCCCTACACCACTGCACACTGTCACATGCCTCCGTCGTCCCTTGAGCACACTGAATAGAGAGGAAGATGCGAGGAGGAGAAACAAGGGCAAGAGTGAAAGGGAGACGGGATGGAGGGGAGTGAGTGGAGGGAGAGGGAGCAAGTGGAGGGCGAGGAAGAGGAAGGGAGGTGGTGTGCTTGAGATGGAGTGAGAACGTGCGGAGAAGGAGAGGATGAGAGTTGCGGAGGAAGAGTCGTCGGCCACGCATATAAATATGCGCCTAAAGTGGTAGTTGCATGCATGCATACACAATCCAACCACCAGCCTCCCGCACGAGCTAACAACCACACCAAACTCTCCCACGAACCGACCCACAATGCAGGCCCCACACAGACCAACACCTGGGCCCCACACACATAGTGCCACAATGCATAGTGCCAAACCATGCCCAAGGACACGCAAACAAAAGCCGGTCCACGAGCCCCAAGCCTAGAAGCACAAATCCACACAACGGGCCTCGGAACAGTAACACCTATCCAAGAATAAATTCATTAAAGTGTAAATAGTTACAAATTGAATTTTACGGGTGTTACAGAAAGAGAGGCAAAGTGCTGTGGAGTGGGCCAACAAGTGAAGCTCTAGACTTCTTCCCAGAGGCATAGTGAGTTTGAGGCGGTTATGAGGATGATCAGAGATTAAGGGTCGTCGATGAGCTCGAGATCGGCCTGAGTTGGGTGATGGTAACGTCTATGGTCGTTGTGAGGTACGTGCCTCACACCTATTTGTAGAATTGCATGAAAAATGTAGTAAATGCCTAGGATTGCATGAAATCTAGGTGTACTATTGGTTCTTTGAATTTATGTGAATTTATTGAGCATTTACGGTGAATTTATGGCCATTTAATGCATGCATTGTTGTTGTGCTCAATTTTGAGCTCTTTGGCTTTGGATTTTATATCTTGAGCTATAGTTAATGGATCTTGGTGATTTTTTTTGTGGATTTGTAGTATACATGAGTATCTTCATTTTCCGCTTTTTGTGGATTTTGTGGTTGCCTATGGTGAGACCGCTTCTCACACCCATTTAGGCGAAGTGGTGGGTTAGTGCTTAGTCCATTTTTATAGAAATGTAGAATTTGGCATGTCGTTCTGATTAGGTGTGCAATTTTTGCTTCAAAAATGTCCCTTTGACCCCTAGTTCAGTTGATCAAATTTGTTTGATCTAACAATCTAGGTCTTGAGTGTTGATAGAGCATCTGATTCGACCAACCGTTCCTTTCTGAATGGCTAGATCAGGAGATTTTGGGCTACCATTAGTTTTTTGTATAACAAACTGGTGCCCTAATCTTAGGTTTGGTTGACTATTCCCTTTCGATGTGACAAATCATGCCCTTGAACTACTTTAAAGAATATTTCTAGTGGATTTTCCTAAGTGGTTTTATATGTTTATAATGTGGTGTTTTGTGTGCTATCAGTGGTGGTCTATTGGAGATGCTTGATGTGCAAGTTTTGTACATATCTTGGATATATAAAAATGATTTCGAAAATGTTTTTTGAGAAATCAAAATATTGTTTAGAAAAGAGTTTTCTGTGGCTTTTTGTATGGGCCAATATACTATAGGGTCATGTTCCCTAGACGAGGGAATGTAACGACATTCTTAGTTGGTCGAGCACATTACCTAGGTTGAGCTTTGGGACCAAGATATTGTAGGCTAGTGTTCATTGGGTCACTGAGGTATGAAACTCTTAGACCATCGTTCACGAGGCTGAGCTTGAAGTCTGTGGATTGAGGTGTCATCTAGACCTAGAGGTACGACACTCTGGTTCTCTTTAGGCACTAAGGCTCGAGGTACTGTCGAGTGTGGTGGTATAACACTCCCACTGTTTGGGTACCGAGTGGAGGACGCCGAGAGGATGGACCTTGTGGTGTTGGCTAGTGTAGATAGTGCACGTGCCCCCCTTTTATTGTCATCTAGAGTGACAAGATAGCTTTCCCAAGTGGGGTTGCTCTTTTAGTGTCCTTCAGGTGCTAGGAGCTCATGACAGACTTGCTCCTCACAGAGTGGCTTGTCAGTGGCAGTGCAACGTAACAACTTGTGGCTAGAGTTGCTTGCTTGACATCAAGCAACACGACTCATTGTGTACGACACCCCACCTTGGCAGCCACTGGTAGGCAGATTTCTCGAGAAGAGTGCATTGGCAGCAATGAGGCATTTCCTCATACTAAAACCATTTCACACCCTAGAAACCACCCTAAAAACCAATCAAAAACCCTAAAACCAGTCCAATACCCTTAACCCACCACCAAACACCATGCCCAAACCCTTTTGATGGCCTAACTATAGAGTAGTTAGCCCAAAAGTCTTGACCTAGCCAAATCATCTGACCATCGTGTGCCGATAGCACGATCATGTCGTGGACCACCAATCATCTAACTCTTGTGGGCTTGATTGGTCTTTTCAATTAGTGGGCCACCAATCTACCTTTTCTTATTGGATGGCGTGGATCTAGGCATCCTCTATAATTTCAATGGACCATCAAGGCCCTCTACGTAGTCCTATTTCTTATCAAATTTCCTCTTGATTTAATCTAAACCCCTCATCTTAATCCACATTCAAACAAGCACCTCCTATTTATTTCTTCCCTCTATAAAACATCCACGCACGCCCAACAACTCCTCTAGGCCCTCTAGCCTCATTAGACTCCCTGCCCTGTGCACCAACTGTCCTTGGGCAAACTACCACTCGTAGTGCCAATTCCGACCACCACTTCACTACCTCTCGGCAACCCTACGAACACAACAACTCCCATGGCCAGGCATCGACTACCTCACATTGAGCATACCACACTCTTCTTGTAGAGTCTCCCCTCTAGTTGAAGCATACCACACATCCATTGGCCGTCCACCATTGTCCATCCACCTCCATTCCTAGTTGAAATCCACCACTACACATCTAGCCTTTGAAACACCCCCCCAACACCTACAATATGCCACTGAGCCTTCCACTAACTTCCACATAGTCTCCAAGATCAACATCCATCGTCGTCGAGCCTCTATAGCCCAGAGAAGAGCCGTTGTGAGCTATTGCTGGAGGACAATCCATAGTACCCCACAGGTTCACCTCCATCCCCCTATTGAGCGTGTTTCTTAGTTTTATTTGTGCTCTTGTTGCATCATCGTGTTATTCCATGCATTTTTTAATCTGTATTCACTATGCCATCTTAGTCATGTATTCATAACATACATGCATCATGGGTGAGAGCTTCGATGAGCTCAAATAGATCGACGGCCCTTGAGCTTTGTTGTTTCTCATTCCGGCACATCTCCACCTTCCTCCTTCATCCCTCAGTCACGCTGAATGGCCGCTTGAGGCTCCTTTCTGCTTGTATGGCTAGCCGAGCTAGTGGCCATCGATGAGATGTGGCATGAACGGTGGAAGGCAAACACAGCATCTATCAGCATCAAATCTACATCCATGCATTCCCATCCATCCCATCGAACCTCTAGAAGTGCTGGAAAGTCTCGTCAGAGCCCATAGTTGGAGAGCTTTGACAAGCTTGCTGGTGAAAATCATTTCACAACAATCTTGGTGGGTGGAGTAATTTAGGCAGCCTCGACCCCGTCCGAGCATCCAGGTATGATCCCTAACTTCCCTTTAGCTTCCCATGCATCAAATAGCATCCATGCACCATTGCATTTAGGTCTAGGGCAAGGAATAACTCGTTGCTCTATTCTACATCCGATAGGCACATGCTGAATGCACAGAAGAAAAGCATGGGTAGGCTGTGCAGTTTGGATAGGCAGCTAGCTGAGCTCCATTACATGTCATCACTCTATGTCATCCCTTTATCATGCATTGTTTTCCCTTTTCAGTTTCGAGATCTGCACATCCTTGATTGCATTGCATTGCTTTCGCGTATCCTCGGGCATTCTGCATTTATTTAGGGCGATGATGTTTACTATGTCGATTCCTTTTGACTGACAATCCAGGAATCATGTAACATTACTAAGCATTACATATTTTTTCTGCCCCATCCATTTTGTTAATATCAGCATGACATATGGAATTCATGGCAACTTAAGCATACATGCATTAGCATTGGCAACATCCAAGCAAGCGATTAGCCAAGAAAGACTAATTTCTCAGGCGTACAGGGGTGCCTAATACCATCCCCATTCGTAACAGGAGTGCTTACCCTTTCTCTGGCTCCCTATAACCAATGTGTTGCATCCATTAGGCATAGAGCATGCATACATTCATTCACATCTATTTTACATCTTTTCCTCATATTTTTATGCATCTAGTTTTCCTTGTCTTTTTGTTAAAGATTACGTGGTGGCTCCATTTTCTTTTCCTTGTCTTATGTTTTTTTCTTTGGTATTTTCAAGTCGAGTATCCTTCCTCAGACTCACCATCTTCACCGTGACCAAATCAGTTTCTTCGTGTTTCTTTTGTCACACGAGAAGCTTCAATTCTAGCATGGTCACAGGATTTAGTGACTCCATTGGGGATATAAGACTCCAACCTTCATTTTCCACTTTTCGCTTGCTTGGCTTTGGTTCTTGTATGCCATGCTTTGTTTTGCTGTCATTTCATCATTTGTTTGCTATTATATACCTTTTGCTTGTTGAGTGTCTTTCTTCTACACACTTGCTATGCCATGTTGCTTGCCTTTTGATGGATGTTTCTCTTTTCACCATCATGTTTACGCAACACACACACAAGCCATGATCATGCCTTTTACTTGATGTATGCTTGCTTGCATACCATGCCTCAGTGTTTTCTTCCCCTTTCACACTTTGCCATCCTAAAAAAAGTAGAGACGTGTTTGCTTCCCCCTAATAGCAAACTTAAAATCCATAATGTAACAAAAACAATGTTAGGCAGAACTAGAGTCTTCGGTGCACTCTTTCCCCTTCTGGTTTAATAAAACACGCAAAGTAAAAGCCAATAAATCACATTGCATGTATAAACATTCTAGAAGCAAGCATCGTCTTGTCTCTTATGTCCACCCATAGTCTGTGAAGGATAGTCCTGGTCGATGGTTCTATTGATATAGGCATAGGATGGGATGCTGCTTTGTTCCCCTTTATCCGAGGTTACGTTAGTGTTAGTAGAGGGTACGACCCATGCTTTGGTAGGGTTGAGGCTCCTAACTCACCACCCGCTCACTACTCGAGCTTTGGCTATGATTTAGAACGAGAAACTTGCTTTCTGTCCTGATTCAAATCCCAAACCCATGAGAATGTCCTAGGTGTTTGGCCTACTCGGGGTATGCATCGTGAGTGAGCGCATTTTAGGACATTCATCTACATTGTGTGTCATGCATTCTACCCTAATAACTTGCATTTGTCTTTGTCACTGGTTTTGATTCATGTTGTTCTTAACTATTTTCGACAAGTAGCTTGTGTGAGGTCTTTAGTCAAGAGCTCAAGCATCTTTTTCGTGGGTTGCGTCCGACGGTCTTTCTCCTCTATCTTTGAGCTAGTGTCACTTCCAATCATAGCTCGTCTTCCAATTAGTGCCCCTTCTTTTTGTCGCAGCCTTGTTCGTAGCCGTTTAGAGTCTGCTATGGCCAAGCAAACCAACAAGCCTTTTCCTACTACATTAGAGGAGATCTTGATCTCAGTCCCTCTGCCCTCGCCTGCCACTTCTGCTGCTCCCTCCTCCTCCCTTGCACATCAATCCCACACGCGAGTATTCTGTCCCTCCTACTTCGAGACAATGGCAGACCCTAATTGAATTGGAGCCTATCGTTGAGACTCCCTTGGTGATCGACTCCTAGATACTGGAGTTCTCATATGTTGTCCCTTCCCAGGGCTTTCTTGCTAATGGAGCATAGTTCGATATGACTATCCCTCCTATAGGCTCTCTCCCTATTGACACTTCTACCCTTATGCCCCTATTCGCATTTGTGCCTTCGCCTCCTGGCTCGCCTGTTGGAAGATTGCCCTGTAAGCACAACATCTACTTGCTCTAGTGCAAAAGCTGTAGGACATGGCTCTTGCCTGCATTCCTCTATCCTACCCTTTTCATCCGACCCGTGAGATCCTAGTGCGTTCCACCTTAGTTACACAATCTCACTTCACTACACCGGTGCCCTCTCCATCACCTTAGCCCTCCATAGCTCTTGCGATGGCAACACCTTCCCTCCCTCTTGCATTCACACAGCATATTGCACAACATTCATCTCCATCACCTAGTGACCAGTCCTTCATCTTGGTGGGAGCACAACATTCCTTGAGTTCGTTGCCTAGTGCTGTGCCAGTGCCATAGGTTCCGCTCCCACACTTTGCACCACACACAGCACAACAAGCTTTCCATCCATCTTTGCATTAGATATAGGCCAATGCATACATCACAACACCACATATTGCATCCTTGCATCCGTTGCCTAGTGTTGTGCTACTGCCACAGGTTCCGCTCCCACACTTTGCATCACACACAGCACAACATGCTTTCCATCCATCTTTGCATCAGATATAGGCCACTACATATATCACAACACCACATATTGCATCCTTGCATGGGTATGCTGGCTCTCACACTTCGACACTAGGTAGTGTAAGGGTGGATCCATAGCAGCACTTATGCGTGACCCATACACCATATGTGGCACCCACCTTAACTGCAATATCACCAACAGTAGCAACCTCGATGCCCTCCTTCCTAGGATGGATTATCAAAAACTGGCACTTCGACAAGTGCATGGTGAGGACCACCACTCCTACCAATTCTGGGACCTTGACTACTTTCCAAAGGCAGTAATCCCTTTGAATTTCCACATCCTAGAATTCAAGGAATACAATGGTAGAGGCTGCCCAATATTGCATTTGAAGGCGTTCTATAAAGACCTTGTGTAGCTTCATGGAGATGAGCGGCTCTTGATTCGCTTGTTCAGAAAGAGTTTGACCAGGCCTACCCTCAAGTGGTTCACTTCGTTGGGCCTGACCGCCGTCCAGAATTGAAACTACCTTACCCAAGCATTCTTAGAACATTATGCCTTCAACCTTGACCTAACCCCTAAGCGTGAGGATCTAGTCGCAATCAAGTAGAGACCCCACAAACTGTATGGGGAGTATGTCGATGGTTGGCACACACTATCCTCCTAGGTCATGGATAGGCCCTTGGACAAGGAGTCTATCAAGATCATCATCAAGGGTGCGCAACTAGTGACAGGGGCTCTACTTACCATTCAACATATCACATCCTTTGCATCCTTTATTTGGGCCAATGCTTGCATGGAGGTCTCGCTAGAAAGTGTGAATTTACTCACATTCTATGCATTTGCCAGGCAAGTCACCACCATCCATAGCAACAACAACGTCACCTACATTAGCTACCCCAAGAAGGTGACTGTTGCATATGCCAAATCTTTTGTAGAGCCTGCCAAGGCAGAGAGTCAACCTAACCCAAATCAATTAGCATTTACGTCTAGTCCTCCACACATTGCATACACACACTCCACTATTGAGCCAGTACAAAACATTGCACTAGCATAGCGAGGACAACAACCTAAGCAAAAGTGACCTCGCATGAGGAAGGGGATTTCACTCCTCTCATGGAGCCACTAAGCGTCATTTTTCCTAAGTTTGAGTCATTTCTATGTCACCTGAACCCTCATCTACTGCCAAATCCAATCCCTTGGTGGTATGATACGAGTGCATACTATAGCTTTCACAATCATGCTGGGCATTCGACGGATGGTTACATCACTTTACGGGATATTGTTCAGAACTTGATTGACCGAAAGGTCATCAACATTGCACTGCAGGAGGTGGCCCATGCACAAACACATGCACGTGCACACAAACTTGCACGAGCACACCTAAACTAGCCTGACGCATCCTCACCTGAGTTTTTAGACTCTGAGGACATCGCAGGCATAGGGGTCTTCTCCCTTTCTCCTATCCCTTCCGTTTCTAGTGTCTCCCCAATGAATCCTATTGGTCTCATCGATCAGTCTCCTCCCTTTGGTCTTGACCATTCTATAGGGGGCATAGCCTATGGTTGGCCTGCCTAGTGGGAGCCAATGCGGCATTGAGACTGCCGACACTCTGGACCTTAGCAGAAGACATCAGGTACCAGTTTCGACATTAGCAACAGTTTCAAAAGATCCGTCTGCAGTTTTGATCATCGTCATATTTTCGACGGCACTACTAGATTATATAGTAACCTCGATAGCACGAATAAAACTACAAGCAGCATGGACCAAAGTTGTATCCTTTTCCCTACTTTTCTCTCTTATATCTTGTTTTGCATTGTCATCCTCATGCATGAAAAGAAAATTAGAAAATCAAAAACTCAAAAATTTGAAAACATTTAAAAATCAAAAACAATTTTCCTGATGATGAAAATTGGAAAGCTAGCATGCATTGGATTGGACTGCCCTTCCTCAATTGGCACTACACAGATGATCAAACATGCAAGGGAGCCACCATCCATCAGAGCTAGACGAAGTGTCCAAACTCCGCAAGGACCTTGCATCTTTAAGAGGAAGATAAAATGCTAAGGGTGACTGAGCAAGTGAGCTACAAAGAAAAAATATATATATTCGCATGGCATAAAAGAAATAGATGACAGAAGTCAACCTAAGAGCAAGAGGCGTGTGGTGTAGGTCTACCCCTATCATATCTAGGAGAGGAGTCAAAGCTAGCACTTGGCAAATCCACACTTTCAAAAGACTAGCCACCCTTTTAGCAGCAAAAGCCTCTAGCCTAGACCAGGCACCTATTACCTCCATGCCAATGATAGATCAAAGTCATGCATCTTTGAGGGAGTAAAAGAAATGTCAATGATCTCAAAGAAACAAGTGTAGGATTGTAAAAAGTTTGACATGGAGCCTTGTCCATCACCACCCTATTCAAGTGTCATCAATCACCCTGTGAAAGCCACCCACAACTTGACAATCTTTGTAGGGCTAGCTAAGTCAAAGGCATCCTCTCCCTCCAAAAGGCATGAAGCTTTCTAGCCTAGCCAAGGGCAAACCAAAACACACACACACACACACACAGATATATATATATATATAAATATATATATATATATATATATATATATATATATATATATATATATA
>JAMKQA010089954.1:0-20934 GCA_024699735.1 Posidonia australis
TCTATCAAGGCATGTAGGTTCACAAGTGTGTATAATTGAATATTTGACTTTAATAACTACTTGTCATATTTTCTTAAGTGATTATTAATCTTTAATCACATTTCATTTGTTATCATCAAAACATATTAATAGATTTTTCCAACATAGGACACTAAGTGGCACTAGCTTTGGGTGTCCAATTTTATGGCTCCACAGGACTGCACGAAAAGTATCGTTGCACTTGAGTTAGTTTGTAGACTTGTATGAATTGGTGGTTCATTATAGGATGCCGCTGCATAGGAAAAGTAGAGGAAAGGCACTTGTTGTAAGCCTCAAGACTGGGGAAGAAAGGGGATGGTGAGGGATGCAAGAGGAATTCAGGAGTATGATGCATGGATTCATGCACTCCTTCGGAAAAGGGAGTTCCAATGAATCCAAGGATGATCGTTGGTTGAAACAGTTGAACTGTCTGCATCCTTTGACGTTCAATGGTCGAGTTAGTCCCAAGGAATGTGAAGCCTTGTCCCAAGGAATGTGAAGCCTTGTTGCTACGGGTGGAGAAAATTCTGGAAAGCATGGAATGCCTAGAAGAAAGGTGGGTTAGACTGGCTACATTTCTATTGGAAGGCGACGTCGATCAGTGGTGGAGGGCCACACGACACCTAAAATTTCCCAACTCAAATTTATTGATGATTTCCTGGGAAGAATTTCAAGAGGTTTTCTACAATAAATATTTTCCAGATCACGAAAGGCACAGATTGGAATGAAAATTCAAGGATTTGCAGCATGGAAATATGTCTGTGGCCGAGTACATGGCCACTTTCTCTCACCTTGAACGGTTCACCCAAACCTTTGACACAAAAGAATGCAGAGCAAGGAAGTTTGTGGACAGGCTGTAGCCAAGACTGAGAATGAAAGTCATCGATTATCGGTGCCAGACCTTGGCAGATGTTGTGGATTTAGCTTTCCGCTTCGATGAAGAATACAAGAGATACAGAGAGAGTCAACCGAAGGAGAAAGGCAAGTTGATTGCCCCACGTTCTTCTTCTGTCTCTGGGGCACCGTGCTCTAGTAGTTCTGGGAGCTCATGGAAGAAAAGGAAGGAGCGTTCTGACTCATTCGCTCATGGAAGATCTAGTTTCTCTAGGAAGAAAAGCATCGACATGAATCAAACAGGGTCCAATTGTAGTGTGCAAGGTGAGAGAACCTACTTTCTCTGTAGACAAAGGGGGCACATAGTAGCCAACTATCCCGGACGGCAGTAGATGGTGGTGTACTATAATTGTGGGAAGTAGGGGCATATGCAGAAGGACTGCCCGAATCCACCCAAGAAAGTGGGAGATGCATCGCGTCAGCCCACAAAAGGATGTGTGTTTACAATATCTACCCCAAAAGCTGGATCCTCAGGAGACGTAGTGGAGGGTAAGGAATAGTGATGAGTCATATTATGTAACTCTCTACCCTATGTTATAGTTGTATGTAAACAATACTGGTACTTAATAATAACTATGGGTTGTGGTTGTGATGTGTACTATTTTCAAGATCTTTTGTGGTAGTAGACCGTATGGCCCGAGTCTTGTTTGACTCAGGAAGTACATTTTCTTTCATCTCTTATTCCTTCACTGTAGATATTGGGGCAGGCCAGCTAAACTAGCTTTTCACCACAATGTGATAACTTCACTAGGGTAGCACAGCCTAGCGTGGAAGTATTTGTGGTCAGTTGGTATTAGACTGGGTGATAAAAGCATCGATGCTTGTTTGATAGTGATGGATATGCAAGAGTACGATGTTATTCTGGGCATGGACTGGTTGACATAGCATTTAGCAATGATCGACAGTGCAAAGAAAAGGGTGCAGTTGAAGTGCCTTGGGCAAGGGTTTTGCATTGTTCAGGGAGTGAGATCGGGGCAACCTAAGCAAGTGATATCTACAATAAATGCCTACCACTACTTAGCCAAGCTCAATGTAGGTTACTTGGCCAGTGTAGTTGTCTCTTTCTCTTTGACTTTAGGGGTACAGGACATTCCAGTCATTTGTGAGTACCTCGATGTGTTTCCAGAGGAGTTGCCAGGTATACCGCCACATCGAGAGGTAAAGTTCGTGATTGATATAGTGCTAGGGTCAGGCCTAGTCTCAAGAGCCCCTTATAAAATGTCACCTGTAGAGTTACGAGAACTCAGGAATCAACTACAGGAGTTAATGGATAAGGGATTCATCAGACCAAGTGTGTCACCTTGGGGTGCACCTATTCTATTTGTTAAGAAGAAGGATGGATTACTTCGGTTTTGTATAGACTACCGAATGCTAAATCAAGTGACAGTAAAGAACAAGTATCCTCTGCCCAGAATAGATGATCTGTTTGACCAGCTTCAAGGAGCCTTAGTCTTTTCAAAGATTGACTTAATGGTCAGGCTATCACCAGTTGCAAATCTGAGAGTCAAATGCCCACAAGACAACATTCTCGACTAGGTATGGCCACTACAAATTCTTGGTCATGCCTTTCGGATTAACAAATGCACCAATAGCATTCATGGACTTGATGAACTTGGTATTCAGGTCGTATTTGGACCCGTTTGTGGTGGTATTCGTGGACGATGTGCTAATTTATTCCCCAGATGTTGAAACTCATCAGATGCACTCGAGAATAGTGTTGGAGACATTGAGACAGCATCAGATCTATGCAAAATTCTCTAAGCGTGAGTTCTGATTGGAAGAGTTTACTTTTCTAGGCCATATTATTTCTGGAGAAGGCATTAATGTGGATCTTGCTAAGGTAGAAGCTATAAATAGTTGGATTCAACCCAGAAACGTCATAGAGATCAGGAGTTCTTGGGTTAGCAGGGTATTATCAGATATTTATTCAAGATTTCTCCAAGATTGCTGCTCCATTGATGAGGTTAACATAAATGGGAATACCATTTGTGTGGGATTGGCAATGCGAGGAGAGCTTTAATGAGTTGAAAGCTTGTTTGGTTTCATCGCCTATGTTGATCTTGCCCTCTGGAAGTGGAGGTTTCTTTGTGTACAGTAATGCCTACGGGACTGGATTTGATTATGTTTTGATGCAACATGATAGGGTAGTGCCATATGCATCTCGCTAATTAAAGGATTACAAGAGGAATTACCCTACACATGACTTGGAAATGGCAGCTGTAGTGTTCACATTGAAGATTTGGCAACACTACTTGTATGGAGAATAGTTCGAGGTCTTTACAGGCCACCAAAGCCTAAAGTACATCTTCACCCAAAGGGATCTGAACCTGAGGCAACGGAGATGGGTGGAATATCTTAATGACTATGATTTCAACTTGTCCTACTATCCGGGAAAAGCCAACGTAGTTGTGGATGCATTGAGCAGACGCACACATGTGATGGCCAGTTTGATGGTGAAGGAATGGCACATGCTGGAGAACTTGGTCGAATGTAGACCCCAGAAGCATTCTCTAGGACATGTTGGTGCTTGGGTGGCTAATCTATCTATCTGTCCTAGATTGGTGGAGATGATTGTGGAGGCTCAGCAGCTCAACCCATTTGTGCAAGAAACTTGGGTCAAGATGCAGTCAGGAGAAGCATCTCACTTCTCCATTGGCGCTTATGTTGGATTAAGATTTGACCTACGATTGTATGTGCCACAGGTGGAGGATGTTAAACAGAGATTGATGGATGAGGCACACCGTTCTAAGTATACAATTCATCTAGGAAGCACCAAGATGTACAAAGACATAAAGAGGAATTTCTGGTGGCCTAGAATGAAAAAGGATATAGTTGAGCATGTTGCCAAGTGTGTTACTTGCTAGATGGTGAAGGCCAAACACCAGAAGCTTGGAGGGACATTGTAGCCCCTGGATATTCCAGTATGGAAGTGAGAGCATGTCACCAAGGATTTTGTGATGGGATTACCCAAAACCAGAAGAAAGAACGATACGGTGTGGGTAATCCTAGATTGGTTGACGAGGTCAACACATTTGCTAGCAATCCGAGTAAGTATTCCTCTGACACAGCTAGTAGAATTGTATGTGTCTAAGATCATCGATCTGCCTGGGGTCCCTGTGTTGATTGTGTCCAACAGGGATACCTGGTTCACATCCAGATTTTGGAAGGCATCACAAGAGGCATTTGGTACAGTGCTGAATTATAGTACCGCTTTTCACCTTAGACGGATGGACTAACTGAAAGAACAATCCAGACACTAGAAGATATGTTAAGGGCCTGCGTTCAAGATCTCAAGGGCAGTTGGAAGGATCACCTGCCATTAATTGAGTTTGCCTATAATAATAGTTATCATTCAAGCATTGGGATGGCTCCATATGAAGCTTTGTATGCAAGACCATGTAAGACACCCAATTGTTGGAGTGAAGTAGGTGAACGTCAATTGTTGGGACCAGAAATCGTGTAGCAATATATAGATTGGGTGGAATTGATTCGCAAGAGATTAGTTGTTGCACAAAGTAGGCAGAAAAACTATGCTGATAGGAGGCAAAGACCTTTAGAATTCAAAGTGAGAGACTTCGTCTTTCTGAAGGTATCACCAACAAAAGGAGTAACTAGATTTGGCAAGCAGGGAAAGCTGAGTCCTTGCTATATTGGACCTTACAGAATTTGCAAAAGAGTTGGTGAGGTTGCTTACAAGCTGGAATTGTCTCCAGAATTGTCAAGTGTGCATAGTGTGTTCCATGTGTCAATGCTGAGAAAATGCATGGCAGATGTGTCCCAAGTAATACTGCGCAACCAAAGTAGCTGCAAGAAGACCTATCCATGTTGGAGGATGCTATCCAAATTCTTGACAAAAAGGAGCAAGTTCTGAGGAATAATGTGGTTCAGCTCATTTTGGTTCAGTGGCGGCATCATGGCACAAAAGAGGCAACATGGGAACGTGAGGAAGACATCCATTCACAGTACCCCTATTTGTTCTCTTGGGAGTGAATTTTGAGGACAAAACTCTTTGTAAGGGGGGTAGGATGTAACATTTGGGGTCATTTTAGGCCCATGTGTAAGAGATTTTGCCTCGGGAATTAGTTCCCACTTGTGTAGTATCTTTGATGCTGTAACGTGAGCCTAGTCAGGATGCCTGAGAGTAGATCACGTGTGTTTGTGAAGGTAATTATTAGATAATCCTAGTAGAGTTATGGTTTTCTTCCTCCCTGAATCCCTATTTTCTTTATAAAATACTTGTGGATTATCATTGGTTTATTTGATTGTGATCGATTTGGCATGTTATGGTCCGTGAGTGTGTGGAGCTGAAGAAGGAAAATAACGCCAAAATGTCACTATGCTACCCGTGACCCCTAACCTGTGATTAATGTTATAAAAATGTGTGCCCAAGATAATTTCTTCTTTTTTCGTGACTTTGGCGCAAAATGTGTGTGAAAATTACGGAAGGATGTTGGGCCAAGCCTTATATAAGGAGGGGGGTGGTGGTGTAATGTTAGGGATAGAAAAAGAAAGAAAGAGAAAAAAAAAGGAGTTGAAGAGAGGAAAAGGCTCGAGAGAGAGGTGAAACAGGGAAAGAAAGAAAGAAAGAAGGAGAGGGTGAGGGGGAGAGAGGTCGAGTGAGGGAGAAAGAGAGGGAGAGGGTGTTGATTTTGTTGCAAGTTGGTGGCTGAGGAGAGAAGAAAATCAAGAAAATTCAGTGAAGAAAAGAGAAGAAAAAGAGGAGAAAAGAGGAAACGAAGAAGAGAGGAGAAAGGTACACGTTCTGCCCCTTCTTTTCCTCTTATTTAAGTTTGATTTTAATCCAAACTTGTTGCTTGAGTTAATCTTGATGTGTGGGAGAGTTTCAAAATTTTTAGGCATTTTTACATGAATTTATCAATATTTGTCTTGGAGATGGTCACTATTGGGTTATTTTTAAGCTTTCTTACTTTAATCTGGTATATCTTGAGTTGTGGCTGTCAAATTTGTATGATTCTTGTTCCATGTGTTAGTACACTTAAAAACCTTCATTTCAGTATATTATTTGCATGTTTTTGTGGCTTTTGGAGGAATTAGTGGCGTTTGCAAGTCCAGCCACCCAACTGAGCTTTTCTACTCTGTTTCTCTGAACCATGGGCGAAATGTAATGGTGATTTTTGCTGGTGAGACTTGCTGGGGAGTCAAGCCGGCGAGTTCGGCACCTGTGGGGCACTGATGGATGCCCCTAGGGCGTCCAGCTAGTGTGGACCATGTCTCAATGCTAGCTAGAACAGTTTTAATGGGTTCTTTATGGTATTTGTTGATCTTAAAAACTGTTTTGGGTTCTACAAAGGTTTTTATGGTAAAAATTGTTTAAAACTGATTTGAAAATAATGCATATGTTTTTGAAAATATTTTCCGTGGTATTTTGGTAGGAACCACAATGGCCGTGGATTGCACTAGTGGACTAGGGACGATTGATACCCTTAGAAAACCGATTGCGAGTTCAAGGTCGTGGTTGCCGAGTGGTAGGAGTCACAATCGTTAGACTGTACTGGTGGGCTAGGGACAATTGATACTTCTAAAGGGTCAGGTATAGGTCCAGGGTTGTGATTACTAAGTGGTAGGGCCTTGGTTGGAGATCAGGTGGCCTGAGTTGAGAACGTCGAGAGGGCGTACCCTGTGTTTGTCCTAGAGTGGACTATTGGAGGGCTCCTAGAGAGAGGAATCCGAGATGAATGAGCTCCTACACAAGGTGGCTTGTACATGGCAGTGCAGTGCACTTCGGCCGCTACTTGTTAGCTAGTCGGTCGCTGATGGCTACAGTGACACGATAGGTTTTCTTGGTGGGTGTGTGTGTTGTGGTTTCCTTTGTTGCATTCAGACTTTCCAGCTTGGGTCTAGAAAGACCTTGGTTTCAAGACGGGGTTTTGTAGTGGTTTATCTGGACTTGGGATGGCATAGAGTAGCTATTCCAAGGATGCATAATGATTTCAAAGTAAGCATGAATTTTAAAAGGAAATGTGGAAAAAGAGTTTTAAAGGCATGATTAAAAGAAAAGTGTGTTTCCATGCTATAAGGTTTTGCAACTTTTGGTTCTTGTAGAATTTCGGTTTTGTGGCTGCCGAGAAAGCAGTTGAGAAGTTTTGGGAACTGAGGGCCAAAGGCTCCAATGCTCATTCTGTTGTTGATTTTTGGGTAGGCGTGTATTGGGTGACAAGTGGTTGTCACTCATGCATGTTTGTATTTGTGTTCTTTCAAGTGCAATATATAAGGTTGCAGTCCAATTCACTAGTGCAAATAGTTGGAGCCATGTGCCACACACCACAAGTTTTGGGTAGGAGTAGCTTTCTATTTGATTGAAAATTTTTCAGTTAATAGCTATTTATTTAGTTTCCTGTTTGTTTGATAGCTTGTTACTTGTTTTTGATAATTAATTGCTGGTTAATTGACTTTGGGTAGTTGGATACTAGTGTGTGGCACCAGGGCATCACAGCTATGCTCGTGTGGTGCACGTGCGTGTATGACTAACCTCTGGCACAAGGTGTGCCAAACAAGACATGGTAGGCACCTGCTACACATGTGCTGTGGCCATATGTTGGATCCTAACAAATCACTAACCTAACTCTCGACAATCGATAGCATTGGAGATCCATTTGAACTAGTAAGAAAAGTCATTGCAAGTTTTAAAGGGAAAAATATAGTCTTCCAAGATATAAAATTGCCTACACCAGAAAAGCGCTTATTTCCACTGATCATCTCTATAGAAATCAATGGCTACTTACTTTCTGGAGTATTTGTTGATACTAGTGCAAGCAAGAGTATCTGCTCCCTATCTATTCTAAACTACCTTGACATTAAAGAAAGTGAAATAACCAGGTGTTGCTTCATTTACACAGCCTACGACAAAAGCCAGAAAGAAGCAGTTGGAACTATCTAGATAAATGTCACTGTGGGACCCCTCACCAGCACCACCACAGTGATAGTAATGGAGCATGACCTGGCTGAGCCATTGATCTTAGGGTGATCCTAGCTGGCTAAAATTGGCATTGTTGCCTCCCCCATACATCAACTCCTCAAATTCAAACATCAAGGGAGAGTGATCATCAATAGAGCAGACCACTAGGTAGACTCTAGAGAAGAATGGGAACCTATGCCACTAGAACCAGGCAAAGGAAGACCTTCACCAGAGCTATACAACAAAGAACCTCCTAAAGAATGGTTTAACTTCGACCCTTGGTATGAGGAAGGGTCAGATTCACAAATGTTCCAAGAAACGATGGGAGAAGATGCAAAGTAGCCCATATATGATGAATACACTAACCAGAACTGGTATGACGTAGAAGAGGCACTTGACTCACTCCACTGGCATCCTCAAACAGATCACGCCATAGTCAGCCCTTCGCCCAAGCAATTGGATCATGTGTAGAAATTTAAGGAGCCCACCAGGGGCATTTATGAGTACATCAGTTGGGGAGAGATTAGTGGTGGCGCCAGCAACTGCACACTAAAGGAAATAGAGTTTTCACCAAGAGATAAAGCCACTAGGGGCATGCAAGCAGAGGAAAGTTAAGACAGGTCCAACTGTGACCTTGAGAATGCTAGAACAGTGCACAAATCGAAGGAAAAAATGAATAGATGTGCCATCAACAACTGAGCTCTCAACACTAGGGTTGGTTCCTACAGCCACCCCATAGGTATACCCTTCCATCTAAGGAGGGAAATAAGAGATTCGACCGAGCCCGACTAGGGGAAAGGTCATTCCTTCATTTCAAAAGCATGTAAATATGACATTAAATTTCTTATTTGTTATTTCCTTTATTTGTCTTTATTTTCTTTGAATGCTAGACTAGGTTAAATAACAGCAACAAAGAAAACAATAATAACAATAATGATTGATGAGTGTGAGTCACACCCTGACCACTTAGAACATTGAGCAGACTACCAAAATATTATCTAGGGTTTTTCTAAGTGGAAACTGTAACACCTAGAGAAGTTCCATCTAATGGGTAGGAAGACCTGAAGGCATCTTCAAATCTATGGAAGTTACAAGTTCCTTAGAAGCACACCCTTAATCACATGTTAAAACCTATAAAGAGCCCAAGACCTCGTACCAGCTAAGGAAGAAACTTATCTCCTGAATAGAAAAGAAGTTGAGCAACTAGGGTAACCCCAAGATTGTCCTATCTACTCACATACACCTTGCATTGGAAGATAGGAGCAAAGCAGGCTCGAAGCATAGGCGTATCATAATAGCCACATACCCAATACAACATGCGTGGCATCCTAGCATAAGTCCAAGAAGATGGTGTTGGGTAAGTGCACCAAAACAAAAACAAAACAACTTAGAAAAGCATCCAAAAGAGAGGAGAGCACGAATAAGTGGGTATGCTGTCATGGCATAAGTCCAGAAGGCAATGATGGGCAGGTACTCAAAATAGGGTGAGAAAACAAATGTGTAGATGTGTCGTCATAGTATAAGTTTGAGAAGGTAGTGATGGGTAAGCATCTATAGAAAAATAACAAGAGAGGGGAACCCCAAAAGAAAAAAATGAAAAGAAGCCAAAAACCTCTGGGTAAGCTACAAGTGCATAGGACTAACCACAGACGAGCAACACCAAAAACTATAATCGATGCCAAGAGTCTGCTAAACCTAGAGTCTCCCTCTCCCACCACCACTTATAGGAAAGGGGTACGGAACCATAGAAGCTCAAGGATCGAGTAAATAAAGGGAATGATAATCAACTAAAGTCAGTATTAAGTCCTAGGTCCTCAAAAGGCTAAGGTGTGATGAAAGGGACAACTCTCTCACCTCAGATAATGTTAGGCAATAATACTAGATGTATAAGAGGGAGAACTATGATCAAACTCATCAATCAATCAATACAAAAAATAGAAAATCAAAAAAGTCCAAAAAAAGAAAATGAAAAAATCCAAAAATACCAAAAAAAACATAAAACTAAAAAAAACCAAAAAAAAAAAAGGACCAAACAAATAGTGCCATCTACCTTACCTACAAGTGAAAACTTAGTAAGGAAGGAAACTATAATTAGTCTGGCTAGTGATGCAACAATCAAATTACCAGGTATTGGAGTTAAACGTCCTACTCATGTGTGCCTTCACAGCTTGGGTGTGTTTTCTCAACAAAGGCATTGCTACTGCAACGATCTTTAGAGCTTCCATGGATGACTCGTAATCGACATTCACTGGGCTTTGATTTTCTGTCTCTAGCTAAGGCCATAACTAATTCCCTTTACCTAGTCTAAAATAAGGGAGTAAGATAGCACTACAGTACCTTTCTAGGCAACTTAACCAATCCTTCTCAGGTAGGGAAAGATACACCCTTTGATTACTAACATAAACTACTATGTGTACAGGTAAAGATCCCATCGATTGTTAGTACATCAAGAGCCACTATTAATTGTGCAACACAAAGCCCCATTGAGAGTGGACTCCCACTTTTGGAAGTCTAGACCATGTACTCAAACACACTAATCCGACTAAGAGGCAAACCTCGGTTTGGCAAAGGAAGGGCTCACTCCTTCTCTCAGTTCTTTATTCCTAGAACTCCATTTAATGCCATGTCGAGTTGGGACAATGGTCCTTTCCTGAAAATGCTGGTCACACTCGAGGATAAAAAACACTTGACCACAACAAAATGCATTCATACATTTTGCATATGTTCATATGGTTAGGGACCACCCATACCCTACCTACCTAACCTACCATATAGACCATTCATTGCATTGTATGTTGACTCTACATTGGCATTTGTGTGCTTGAACCATGCATCCATGCATTTAGGATTCATGCATAAGAAGTGGAAGCGTAGACGGAGTAATGCTCTTCATGAGTGTTAGAATTCCTTAGAACTTCTGATCCTCCTAAAGCCTAGCCAAGTCCCACCTATCCAGTCAATTATTCCAATCCAAGCAAGCTCTCAAACAAGAAGCCACAAACAATCATCCTTTTAATTAGCTTTTTTCTTTATGATCAGCAAAAGGGTAATTTCCCCCACGGTCATCCTAGTTTCTACCTCGTTGAAGTGACACTCTACATGGTTGACAAGGTCTCGACACTGGCTACGACACATAGCTTCGAAATCAGCTTGATTCCTCCATGTCTGAGCCTTCAATATGACGGTAATCTTAGTTTAATCGAACCACTCGGTTGTACGATCATTTCTTGAAACCGAGTCTATTCACCTTTCCCACCACCTAGCTGTGGACAATCAATGGAAACCAGGTAGCTTCCACCTTTTTGATTGTGCGACCATGTCCCAAAACCAATAGGTGGTCTTTTCTTTTTGGAACCGTTGTGGCAAATTGCTTGAGAGTGAGCTCCCTATTTCAGGAAATACTCAATGGCGGATATCATTCTTACCTTGGAGCTAATCTTGGTCTAAGATCAACTCCAAGGAGAGGCAATTGTAGATATCTCATTTTCACATTTCCCAAGGTTCATGTAGGATAAGAAACCTTGAGACACCCCAAATCACATGACAAAGGAATTATAACATATTTTCCAAATTTCCATGAATTCTTTAAAGGCATTCTTTATTTTATTTTTTTCAAGGTCGTTAGCTGTGGCAGAGCTAACACCATCAAACTAATTGCAGGTAGAGCCCTTTAAACATTTTCGGTGCGAGTAATCAGCTATGGTAGAGCAAGCACTCCCACCTCACACAAATCAATGGAAGATTTGAGTATTTGACCTTAAAGAAGATGTTTTTAAGATTTCATAGAATTCTGAAGTACTTTCGGGCTTTTAGAACATCTCTTTGGAAAAAGATGAAAGACAAGAGGATAAAATGTAAAACACTAGGATGTTGCCTATGTAATAGGCGACATGCCTTGTCGCTGCCCTAGTAGGCTTGGAGATGTAGAGGCGTTGCATGCATAGGCGATGATATCCTGGGTATTTCTCTTCTACGATTTGTCATCCTAGGCTTTAATATAATATATGGGATATTTATAAATATTATCATGGTTTTTTCCATAATTATTATGATTTTATAATTTTCTAATATTTAAATATCTATGGATATCATATAAATCATTATAAATACCAAATAATTCTAGAAAATTACTGAAATTTAGATGACTTGTTAATTGAGATTACTTATATTTATTTTTACCAAAAATGAGCTTTTGTGATAAGTTATCAAATTTTAATGTTATAGCTTATATTTAATCAAGATAATGCTAAAAAAATAAAGATAAAATCCAAAATATCTAAATGATTCTCATTCTATTTTAAATCAAATATATCCATGATTTTAAATAGATTTTTCTCATAATTATTGGAGATTTAAAATTTTCAAATTTTATTTGCTTAACTTTTTAAGTTTAAATTGAATTTGGAATTATTTTAAAAACTTTCTATTACGAAGACAAATTTAAATCATTGATTTGGTCCTCACTTGATGATAGATTCGCAAGAAGATATTTTGGGATCTTAATTTTCAAATTTATTCCGTTTAGTTTTTTAGCGCCATGGTGACTAAATTCTGTCACTTGTTACATAGGTGACAAGATCTAATAAGGGATATTTTACCATTTTTAACAAGTTTTATCTTGACCATTGATCTTCCACTCATCATTGACGAGATTTGGAGTCCCCAAACTCTATAAATAGACCCCTTAGGTCAAGAATTTGAGAGGAGGCACATTGAAAATCTTGACGAGACAGTTCAAAACCCTAGAAAGAGAGAAGGAAAGAGACATAGCCCCTCTCTGTCTCAAACCCCCATGGGAGAAACCTAGATCCCAGAGATCATTCCTGTCCAATAGCTGAAATGCATCCTGGAGCTCCGTCAAGCCTCCACTTCCTCCATCCACAGTGTCTTCCTCCATCCACTTCCTCTATCAAGCCTCCCAAAGCTCTTACCTTGCACTTGACAAAGTGCTCTTTCTAGATCACCCATCCTAGTAAGGAGAGCGTCTGAAGTTGCTACTGACGTGATTGATGCAACAGAAGCGGGAGCCGCATATGTGGTATGCATCGTGCGTGTGCACTCCTTCAGATCCACTCTTATGCTTCCTAGTGTCGAAGCATAAGGGCTTGTATATCCATGCAAAGATGTAAAGTATAGTGATGTCATGCGTGGTGGGGCCTAAATCTAATGTAGAGAGGATTGATAGATTGCATGCTATGCTATGTAAGGTGTAGATGATGGGAGCAATAGCTGTGGCATTGGTATAGCTCTAGGCAACAAGCTTGAAAAATATTGTACTCTTGCCAAACCAAAAAGTTGGCCACTAGATGACGGAGTTGCAATCTATGTAAAGTGTAGTGATGGTGCAGGAGGTAGAGATAATGCCTCCATCATTGGAGTAGTAAGGAGATGGGGCAATGGTAAGGGTGGAAGTGCAGTAGGGTGAGCCTATAGTGCTAAAGTGGACTTCACTGGAACCTTAGGAGTCAAAAGAGGAAGAGTGACAATTGCATCAAGAGAAAGGGCCATGTGCCTTAGCTTCTGGGCTCAAGCCAACAGATGCTGAGTTGGCATAGTGGATGACCTATCAAAGGACAAGTCAAAAGGTAAAGGCGAAATAGGGACGAACCCTATGACGAAAATAGTCACAGTCGACTAGACTCCTGAACAAGAGGGCCTAAGGAAAGGGGTGCAGATGGCAATATCTTTGGATCTTGTGTGCTGGTCATCATAGCAGACTCGGTGACTGACTCTGAATCGGTGAATGTTTGCCAACAACCCAAAGTGGGTACTGAATTCCATGCACCTTGAAGCGTAATGCCTGAAGGGAAGGAGAAGCAACTGAAGTCAAAGTGGAAGTAGCAGGGGCTGTATTCGGGATATCCTCCAGAATGACAACAGGAGGCTCACTGGTTTGCTGGGCCATGGTTGACCATGAGTGGGTATGAATGGGGCTGTGACAAAAGACAAGTGCACGTGCTCTAGAATGAGCTATTGTCGGAAGTGATGAATAGCTCGAGAACAAAAGCGAAGAAAACCACAAGAGGCCACCTACAATGGAGACACTTGAGCACTTAGCTAAGCACCTCGAACCAAGATACTTGTGTGGACAATCAAGAATAAATAGGTGTCAGAACTTGGACAAACACAGGATGCAAGTTTATTATAGCGATGTGAATGGCACATAATGTAGATGAATGCCCGAGAATGCACTCTCTTACCATGCATGTCCCAAGTGAACCATCCACTTGAGGCGTTCTCATGGGTTTGGGATTTGACTCTAGTTAGAAAGCAAGGTTGCTATTCTAAGTCCTAGGAAAAGCATAGGCGGTGAACAGGTGGTGCGTTGGGAGCCTTAACTCATACAGTAGTAGTGATTTTTCCCTCTATTAACACCAACACAATCCTGGACAAGGGGAGACAAACTGGCTCTATGTCCTATACTGAAGCCATAGAACCGACAACCAGAACTGTCCTTCACTGACTGTGGGTGAACATTAGAGAAGAGAAGATGCATGCTTCTAGAATGTTCATACATGTGATATGCTTTAGTGGACTTTACTTGTGAGTTTTATTAAGCCAGAGAGAGGAGTGTGGATTTGATACTAGTTATGCTTTATTACTAATTTTCTGTGTTGGTGTGTTTTTTAGATTAAACTAGGAGGGGAGGCAAACACATCTCTACTCTCCTAGGATGGCAAGTGCGAAAGGGGAAAAATAAACTGAAGCATGGAAAGCAAGCAAGCATACATCAAGTCAAAGGTAGGATCATGGCATGTGGCATGTCATGTTAACAAGATGGTGAAAAGAGAAAACATCCATCACAACAAAAGGTAGACAACATGACATGTGAGTGTGTTGTGGCATAGCAAGTGTGTCGAAGAAAACACTCAGCAAGCAAAAGGCATGTAATAGCAAGCACATAATGATAAATGCAAACATAATGGCGACAATATAGCAAATGCATAGCAAGGTAGACAAGGACAAAAGCCAAGCAAGTGAAAAGTGAAAAAACAAAAGCCAAAGTCTTACATCCCTAGTGGAGTCGCCAATTCCTGTGACAATGTCGATGGAACCATTGACTCTCTACGCGAGAGGAGCACACAAAGAATCTTGATAAGGTTATGGCGAAGATGGTGAATTCGAGGAAGGATACTTGACTTGAAAACACTGAAGAAAAAAAAAGGATGGATCAGGAAGAAGGGAGTCGCCACTTAATCTTTTTAAACTAGAAAGACGAGGAAAATCAGATGCAGACAATTGCAAAAAAAGGAATGAATGCAGATGAATGTACGCTTGCTCCGTGCCAATAGGATGCAACACATTGATCATGGCAGGCCAGAAAAAGTGTTAAGACTCTTGTTACGCATGGGGAAGGTGTTAGGCATCCCCATATGCCCGACAAATTGGTCTTTCCAGGCTAATTGCTCACTTATGTTGCCAACGCTAAAACATGCTTGCTAAGTCTATGATGGACAAATGCTATATGTCATGTTGATGTGAATGCTAGATGTTAGAAAACATGATGGAAAATCATGCAATGCGGGCAAAGACATGCAACTACAAGAAATAGGAAATAACCATGTAAGATCAGAAGGGAAAATCAAAATAGAATGATGCAAGGTGATCATCTAGACAATCTATTTTGACTCTGTGAGTCATGTCAACAATTCATGTTGACTATGTTCGCTAGAAAAATGTGCCAGCACGCTTCGCCACCTAATTGTGCTATTGAGATGCGCTAGCAGAATTGCAGAGCAGACTTGCCAACTTCTCACCGCTCTGGATTGTAATGTCGTGATGCAAATGTATTGTATGATGCATGGGGAGCATGATGGGATGCCAATGGACAGGTCTAGATGTTTAGATGCAAATGCGAATGGCTAGATGCCTCTCCTTGTCCACACCACCGTTATTGGGTTCCATCAGAGTTCTCCAGCCATAGAAGACGATTGCAACCTGTTGGAGCTGTTGCGATGGCTTTAGAGGGTTAAAGGAGCAAGGAGGGAGACACAGATACAAAATGGATGCAAGTGTGCGTGATGTAGGACTTCCTCCATCCTCATCGCACGTCACCGACATCCCCACTAGCTTGGTCGGCCATTCAAGAGGAAAGGAGCTTCAAATGAACATCTTGGAAGGCTTGGGGAAGAGAGGGGAAGGTGATGAAGTGCCTCGATGGATGCAAAAGTGCTCACAGGTCGTCGACCGTCTCTGAGCCACTCAGACCCATCATCGGTGATGACATGATTTAGTGGATGCAATGATGGTGATGTTAATGTTGGGAATACTCATAGGAAAAAGAAAAAAAGTTGAAAACACATTGCAACGTAAAAAAATTAATAGGAAAGAGCCATAGGTAGAGAGACTTACCTATGGATGCTTGTCTTCCTTAAGGACCCACGACGATTGCTTCCCCAGCTCGAGGCTCAACAGCATCAGAGGTGGCTAGAAGGATTGTTGCTGGGGCTGTGGGATGGCTGACTAGGATGTGGAGGTATTTGGTAGGATAATGCAAGGCCTGGATAGTAGGTGGATAGGCAAGCTTCGATGGGTGCTTGCATGTGACTCGACGACTAGTGATAGTGTTGCTTGGCTGAAGATGTGGTTGGGATTTGACTCAGGGGCTGGAGGTGATGGGGTCTACCTAATGAGGACATGTGGATACCGTGGAGGATTTGCAGTGACAATGCAATGTGTTGGATGGTTGGACAGGTGATGGATTGGTTGGCCGGAGAAGATGGATGGTGGCTAGAAATGGCAGGGAGGTGGCTACTCTAGTGGGTTGGCCAGTAAGTGAGCCAACAGTATGCCTAAAGCCAAGGGAGCCAGGGGGCAAGAAAGGCTCCTACATGGGAGAAAAAGGTTGTTTAATAGGGAGAGGTATGGATAATGGCCATTGTTAAATGACAGAATTATGAAGAAATGATGGAGAATAAGGTATGGGGATTGGATCAGAATTTGACAAAGGACATGGGTATGATAGTCCAAGGGTATCATGGAACACTCTTAGATCCATGCCAACTAATGAAGAGTAAAGAATTGATGGTCCAATAGGTTAAAGGACCAGACAACCCTCAACAGATTAATTACTGATTTAGGGCATCACGTCGGTTTTTCACGTTGCTTAAATGCTCCATTTCAGTTCATTAGATGGGCTTGCCAATTAGATTCACCATCTAGGTTCGCCAGTTAGGTCCGCCAACTAGGTGCGTTAGACCCTTTCCAAACCCAGTTGGTTGGAATTTGAGCTTGTTTCTAGAGTGATAGACCACCAAATGGGCTTGGACTTCTAAGGCTAGTGGTTTTACTAGGGTTTAACATGGATTGAAGGTTTTGGCTTGGTTTAGAGGTGTGAAATGGACTCTGGTGTGGAGAAATACCTCATTGAGACCGAAGCACTCTACCAAATGAATCTACTGACGAGTGGTTGTCAAAGTGGGATGTCTAAAGGTGGGGAGAAGTCCTTCACTCATGAGATCCTACCTAGACTCCTAGGTTGTTGGTGGCTCTTCAGAATGGATGATGTCACTCGAAAGGTGGCTTATTTGGTGGTGTTGTGGATTGAGCTCCACGCCAAACTCTTTAAGGCCCTGCACCAACTTTTTTTACAATTATCAATTTCTTGTGCTCCCTCATAGACACATAGGTTCACTCTATCCCTTGCTTAGATGTTGTAGACACCTTAATTTGGCAATCACTTGTTGATGGACTCCTCTGGAAGAGATTGCTCTAGTGGCAATGAGGCGTTTTCCAACACCAAAAAGCCCGTTTCACACCCAAACAAGCCCAAAACCCTACACTAACCCTAAGCCTTCACCATACCATAAATCTAGAACCCTTGCATGACCCAAATGTTCAAGGAATGGGCCGAGATCCATGCAACAGGCTTTGTAATAGGTCATTCATGAGTATCCTCAGTGATTTCACTAGCAGGCATCAATCATGGCCTAGTACCACGTCTGACTACCATAGATGCCTTATGTAGACACCCTGGTTTTGCAGGAACTTACCAATAGTCCCTTGAAAGGGTGTGAGGCAGCAACAATGCATCATGGTTGTAGATGGCTCACTCATTTTACCCCAAAGTTCACTAAACCCACCAAAACAACCCAAACCTTTAAAACCTCATTCACCACAATCCACAACTTCCATATGGTCCTAAGAGATTGAGAAATAGGCCTAGAATCTAGAAGTTAGGCCTATCACTAGGTCAAGCACGACTTCAAAGTGCGACTTTAGGGTGAGCCTTCGGAGCAGAACATCATGATGGGTACTCACAGCGTATATGTCTAACAGAGGACAATGGCGTGAAGACCCAACAATGTGTCCTATTTCAGAACATTTCAGCCGACGAGTTAAGTGGACATTCCACCCCTTGGGACCATTGAATGCTACGTCATTACTGGGTCACATGGATCTAGGAATGTTCCATACTCTCCACAGACCATTGTACTCCTTTTTTCACACCAAAAACCCAATTAAATCCATTCAAATTTGATCTGAGCCCTTGAGCTTGAATCAGTTAGCCATCAATGGCCATTGTCAAGCCTCTCCTCCTATATAACGACCCTTATGTCCAATAGAGAAGCTCTGGCTCAATCTCGCTCTGGCCTTTGCTCTAGAGTCTGTCTCCTTTACTCTAGCTCCTTGAGATTTCTCATTGTCAAGCGCTTGAGCACCCATCGTTGGTCGTAATTCTCCGGTGACACTCGAACCCAAGCACCCATTACCAACAATCCAACTCATGTGTCTCCCATTTAAATTCCAACCCACACCAATCCACTCACACCCTGAGCCTATGAGTGAACCATTCCAGAAGCCAGAGAAACGTCCTCCTGTCGTTTACTGCACCTAAATTAGTCGCTAGCGAGTTGTCCTAGTAGCAACAGCCCCTACCTCCAGTCAAGGCAGTCCACTCCCGTCCTCCACAGGTAAACCTTCTAAACTTCTTCAGCAGCCCATCTCTCACTTGAGTTTAGCCAACTTGTGAGCTTTTCTACTAAATTCACTATCATTTACAGCATTCAGTTTCCGCTTTCCTACCGTCGTTGCATTGCATGCATCAGCGACATCGTATGACATATCAAGGGAGGCTCCAGTCCTTGAATTCGAGCTCTATGTATCGCCTCATCTTCTCCGTTCATCCACGATGATGAGGATATGACATGTAATGGTGCCTGAGCTCACTGGCTGTCTCACCTTGTGACAAACAGATGTTGAGTCGATTGAGTTGGATGAGGACGGGTAGCATCATTTCATGATCTGTATTTCCATCCTTATCATTTTTCCTGGATGTCCTTCTTTCCCATTTGCTTCTGAGACCTCAGATTTAGCTTGCCTCAAAGTCTTTCATACAGCCCATGTCTCCCCTACCATAGAAGCTACAACCTTGGTAAACATAGTGGGTATGATCTCAGCACTGTAGGTAATCTCCTTCTCCAGCCAGGAGTTACCCCCAGTAGAGACTAACCATAATCAACCCCTTTTCATCACTGTATAGTATGAAGGTTTCTACATTCTGCTTACACTGGTTGATAATGCTGTAGGTCCAAATTTCTGCCCCTTGCAAAATGCAAGCCAACTCGGATTCCAGTCTGAAGACATTACTCCAACTGTAAAACAAATGACTGCTTTCGACGATACTCATCATGATGCATTGTGTATTTTGGTTATCCCCGTGATAGTTGGACTGGCTTAGCTCATCGTAGACTTCTACGTTGTTGATCTCGAGCCCTCTTTCAATTTTCTACTAGGCACCCTTGACTCTACAAGCATCAAGTTATCCCCTCAACTCTACATCGCATGATCAAGTTCTGCTGGGACAATGACATTGTTTTGTAATGGTGAAATACTTTGAGAGGGAAAGAGTTGATGTTGTTTCATTCATTTCTCCCCAAACTATCTACTTTGATTTGAAGCCTTCTAATGTACTCTATCGTGTTAATCAGTTCAAGCTGGTTAATTTCATTCCCATCCTCAAGCATGATAGCCATCTAGCCATTCATGGCAAACCTTTTGTGATGGATGAGAACATCTATCGCCGATAGGGGTATCAGAAAGGAGCACCTCTTTGGTGGAACGACCACGAGATTGTTGAGTCTATCATAGTAGAAGAAAGAAGGGATTTTGAAGTACATGGTTATGAGTGACAATCTTATGATAGACTCTAGGACAATCATAAGTCCAAGAAGCTCTTCATTCCTCGAGATTTATTTAATATTGTTAGTGCAGGCCTCTTGGATCCCAACCAAAGTCACATTGTTGTAGAGACCTTACCACAGTAGTATGAGTTAGTCAATGGGCTAGAGTGAGTTGTATGGAAGACTACTATTCTGAGGAAGACCACATGGATGAAGAAGGCTTTGAAAAGACAGATAGAGAAGCTTAGAAGCCTTTAACTCTGATAGGATCAATAAGGCTCACACTGCCATATACAGATTTAGCAGTAGATGGCTCTGTAGTTCCCACTGCAGCATTAATAGTGGTAGTTCTGTTTGTAGCCCTACTAGCCTCTCAGTTAGTGGACAAAGTAGTTTCCAGTAAGTATGCAGCCTAAACAGCATCGCTCATAGGGACATTTGGGGATTTGCAGTTTCCAAACCACCATTAGCTTTACCAGGTGTTCAGTCAGTCGTGTCAACCACTCTTGTAGTTTAGCTAGCATCACCAACAGCATTAGTAGTACCTTTGGTTCATCAGCCATCTGCCACAACAAGTCTAATCTCATCATCACTCCGCACAGTAACATTTGCAAGGCAACAACATATCTCATCGGAAGACGCATCAGTAAGCATAGCCATCGACTCAGCAAATACATTTGAAGGCCGCATCTATTCTACCCCAGATTCAATAGGCACCCTTGTAACCATGCCGGCGAGGAGGATCGCAAAAAGATGCGAAATGGTCGGCAAAATCACGTCAAAAAAATAAAATAAAATGCAAAAATGCAGGAATCGCCACCTAGTCTATTATGGAAGACGAGGAAAACCATAAACATGAAAAATCATGCAAAACAATAAGGACAGCTCTGCGAAAACCAAAAAGATGTGGGTAAGGATCCCTGTTACGTACGAGGAAGGTGTTAGGCACCCTCGCACGCCTGATAAAATCGGTCTTCTATGATT
>JAMKQA010089955.1:0-10621 GCA_024699735.1 Posidonia australis
GAGGCCTAGGCAGAGCTGGAAATATGTGGGACTTATCCTTCATGGATCAAGTCCGACAAGGATACCAAGATTCGTCTGCCCGGAGCGAATCAAGGAAGGGATGATCTTGACCTCGCCCGAGGCCTAGACAGAGCTGGAAATATGTGGGACTCATCCTTCATGGATCGAGTCCAACAAGGATACTGTACGCCTATGGGCGATGAGGAAAATCGTGAAAATCGAGAATACTTGGAATGCGTCACGCAAAATAGTGGAAGCTTAAGAAATCTGAGAAATTTAAAAGAGAGAAAATAATCCTCTTTTGGGTCAATGTTGGCATTATCAAGCCTGTTAATGTACGCCCTCAGGCGATGGAAAGCCTAATCAAATCAAAATCGTAAAAGTTGGAAGAAATCCAAAAAACAATATAAAAATTGAGTTTGAAACAAGTCAAGAGTGTGTGCATAATGCTGGAAAGAAGACATGAGAAAATATGCATGAAAAGGGGAATAAAATGTACAAAATGCACGTGTGAGTGAAAAATGCAAATTCCAAGGGTTTTTATGCAAAATTCACATGTCCTGAGTGAAAATAGAAATTCTGAGGCTGAATCACCAAAAATACATAGGAAAACACATTTTTTGTAATTTTAAAGAAATCTAGGGTCAAATGTGCAAAATTGTGCATTTTTGGTCAAAATCAGGATTCCTAGGGTTCAACATGCAATTTTGTTAGTAAAACATGTATTAAATGCAATTCTAAAGAAATTTAGAATTAAATGTGCAAGAAAAAAGTTTATGCATTCTCTCATGAAAATATGCATTCTGTGTAAAATTAGTGAAATTCAGGGATTAAAATGCAATTTTAAACACATCTGAGTGAATATTTGAATATCCAAGGTTTGATTTGCAATTTAAACAGAGAAGTATGCATTTAAAACTATTTTAATGAAGCTCAGGGTTTTAAATGCAATTTTTAAGCACATTTGAGTAAATATTTGAATGTCCAAGGTTTAATTTGCAATTATGCCAAAAAACTCAAGGCTTTTATGCAAAATTCTGGACTTAAAATGTATGAAAAGATAGTTCAGAGGGTTTATGTAAAATTTTAATGCCTGAAAAACATTAACAACATTTCACAGGGGTCACATTGCAATTCTTCAAAGCAAATCATTATTAAACTGATTTAAAAACTTATGTAGGGGCTTAAATGCAAAAATAATGAGGACTAGATTGTATAAAAAGGAAAAGATCTGACGTTTAATCAAATGAAAACTATTTTTTATATTTTTTTTAAAAAAATAAAAATGAAAATAAAAAAAACCTACGGCAGTCGCCGATGACGGAGGTCTGCAGTCGACGTTTGCTTGGGATGGCCATTCGGGGCATCCCGAGGTCTGATCACTCGTCAGGCTCCACCGAGAGCTAGAGGAGTGGAAGAAATCCAATGGTCTGGATCTTGGAGGTGACGGTTGGAACTGGCCCCCCACCCCCTTGTCGTCGACGCCACTCCGACGACGATGCCGTGGAAGAAAGGGGACCTGGAGGCCATGGAGTTGTGATTCGAAGCTCCGGAAAGCATGAGGGTCATGTGTGGAGCATTTCCCCTCCTCCAAAGGCAAGAAAAAAGGGAGATCTCTTGATGTTGGGTTCCGCCTGTCGTCACCGTCGTCTTCTTTGGCGAGAGTGGTTGTGGGGGTGATTCAGGGCACGAAGCTCGACTCTGATGGCTCCGGAGTGTTGGGGTCGTGCCGTGGAACATTCTTGGAGGCTTGGAGAGGCATGACAAAGCTAGAGGCACGCAATCTGTCGTCGTTACCATTCGTCTTCCCCGGCGACGGCGACAATGTGCAACTCAGATGACCAACTATTGGAGGCTTGAGGAAGCGTTGAAACGGCACACAGGGAGTCAGAGAAGCAAGAGGGACCTCAGAGAAAGAGGATCGAGCTGATTGGGGCACGAATCGATCACTGGATTCGTACCCCCACCTATATCGTCGGAGAATAGCTCTAGTGACCCTGAAGCCATGATTCCAGCCACGGAGAACCTCTAGCTCTACTAGAATCAGCTGGGGAAGGAAGAGGAATATCAAGGAAACCATCTCTGATGAAAATTGAGGTCATAGGGAAGCTTACCTGAGTGGACAATGGTGAGGGTCGCCGGAGCTCGCCGGAGATGGCTTGAAACTCTGATTTTTCTCCTCCCCAAGCTTCCTCTCTCTTCCAGGACCTCTCTGGTTGCCTTAGTTGTGAGAAAATCATTTGGTGGCTCTCCTTGAGATTTTTCCAAGTTTTTTTCTCCTTTCTTCCCCTCTTTTTTTCTTGCAAATGGGGGGTATTTATAGGCTTGCAAATGGCTAGGGTTGTTAGAGTAGTTGGTTATGTTTAGTTAGAAGTTGTTGGAGGTTGTTACAAGTTGTTAGAGGTTGTTATGATGAAATGGGAATTGGTTAAGTTTGTTTAGGTGGTTAATGGTTGTTATAGGTTGTTATGGTGAAGGTGGGAATTAGTTAAGTTTGTTTATGTGGCTAGAGATTGTTATAGGTTGTAATGGTAAAGGTGGGAATTAGTTATAAGTTGTTAGGGTTTAACATTAGGGTTTAGGGTTTGTCCTAGGGTTTAGGATTTGACCTAGGATTTTAATTAGGGTTTAAGGTTTGGCCTAGGGTTTTAATTAGGATTTTGATTGGGGTTTGAAATTAGGATTTAGGTTTTGATCTAGGGTTTTAGGTTTACTTTAGGGTTTGAAATTATGGTTTAGGGTTTGACCTATGATTTTAATTAGTGTTTTGATTAGTTTTGGAGTTTAGTGCTGGGGTTTAGGTCTAGGGTTAGGGTTTTGAATTTGATTTTAGTTAGTTTTAGGGTTTAAGGTCCTATTGCAAGCATATGGGGTGTCTACAGATGCCCCTCCCTGAGCGAGGTCGGAGGACGAATGGAATGGTGTCTGATGCTCAGGGTTGACAAAGACACCCCGCCCCTTCTTACAAGGAAAAGAGAACAAGAGGAGGTGATCGTCGCTCAGAGTTGATGAAGATGCCCTGCCTGAAGCTGCGAGAAAGAGCTAGCTATTGGCAACCAGCCACCAGTCGGTAAATGCACCAAGAGTCCTATCCTGCCTCCCGGAACGCCATAGACAAGGTTGAAACCATAGAAACCAAAACTAATGACAAATGTTGACAAGTTGACAACCAATCAGCTCCTAAAGGACATGACTAGTTATCACACTTGTCGAGAAAAGAGCCGGACAAGACTCATGGTGCTTGCCGATCGAAAAGTGACTTGTCACGGAAGTCATTCCTTTTGTTGCAGGAACTATTTCCATGAAACAACTGACCCTCTTCTGGGGTCGTAGCTCAAATTCATTTAAAACCATGCTTTAAAACCATAAATTAGGTCTCATGGCCACAAAACCACACATTTAATCACTTTTATTCAGGTCTAGGGTCTCAAACCCAAGACAATTCCCAAATTTACTTATTTGGGTTCCATATTCCTCCATGTCATTTACATGGGGAAAACACCAATAACACATGCATATTGTCTATTTAAAACCATTATTTCCATCATTTATGCCCATTTATTCATATGGTCCAGGGAATGAAAATGGCTGACCGCATTAAGATTCGGTATACTGAAAATCACTGATTCAGTATACCGAATATTTTCGGTATACCAAAACCTCCTGTTTCGGTCAACCGAAACTACGCGCCCCTATACAAACTGATAGGGATTCGGTATGTTGAACCCAGTTTGACATGCCGAGTCTCCCATGTTATGTACACGGCCCCTGTCATCAGACCATTCATCGTCGAGAGTGGGAGTCTCCGGCGGACCCTTCAAACAAACACCATAAAACATAAATAAATCATGGGGTGTAGACTCTTGAATCTACTTCAAAACCCCTCAAACCATTTATCAATCCATTAACTATGCGATTCATACGAAAATCACAAAGGGGTGAAGCTCATTAACGACTACTATAGCATACATCCCTAAATCTTGTATAAACCTACAAATTTCCATCCTAACTGTATGATATCTACATATTCATGCTATTCAATACATTCTCATTAATTCTACTATTTTTTCCACAATTTTACATGCATTCATCTTTATTCTCATGCATTTAACATATTAGGTTATGAGAAGAGAACGGAGGAGAAGAAGGGTTGCGTACCTCCTCTAACAAACTCTCCCAACTTCGGCGAGCCTCTCCTTGCCCCAAAGACGCTCCTCCCCACCGACGGACCATGGTTCAGCTCCCCTCCTCCCCTCTGCCTCCCACACCTCTTTCTCTCTTCCTTCTTTTCTCTTGCAACTTCCACCCACTACCGCCTCCTTCCTCTTATCTCCTCCTCCTCCTGCATGGCCCCGACCACCCATCACGTCGGAAGAGATGGGGAGGCACGGGCTGGTGTCTCTGGTGGCACGGGTTCAGGAGAAGAAGAAGAAGGGCACAGGGATCATGAGGGCTCATGAGAGAGAAAGGAAAAGGAAAGAAAGAAAAAGAAGAAAAGATGGACACGCAAATCGAGACGACTGTGCATCCCCAAATTGGACTCCACATTGGTCCCAAATCACAAACAAGTGCACAAGAAGCCAACCAAACCCTCACACTCACAAGAAATAACAGATTATCCATTAATAAACCATTTACACCATATTACAATTAATATGGATAATCAGACCCAAGTGTCATAGTTGTGCACAAAACCTCAACATGTCTCACAACGTGCCCGACACCTCCAAAGCTTTCCCACGCCTTGTCTCCACCACCCTGCGCTGCTCCTACCATCATGCAAAGCTAGCAACAGTTTGGCAAGCCACTTCTTGCAACCATCCCTTGTCAGCCCTGCCATCACCGTTCCACCCCACCTACCATGTCAGAGAAATCCACCAAAACCCCTCGAGCCCTTTAGATGGGGACACCCTGGGAGATTCGCACGAGAGAAACCAGAGGGAACCCAGAGAACTTCATCGGAGAACCTAAACCCAACACGTGAGCCACCTGAGATCTTTCTTCCATGCCACCAAGGGAGCTTCCTAGCCAATCTCTGAGCTCACCCAACCCCCCTTCAACCAGCCCTTCTCCACCGGACAGCTGTCCATGTCACCCTTGCCGAAGTCCTGACCGTTGGCACGAGGGAGGACAACCGACCACCACCACAGGTATCCATTCCACTCATCTGATATAGAGGATAGCTTGGCTCGTCTAGCTTTACATTCCACCTACGTTTCCTGCTATTTTCCACTATTTGTTGCATCTCGCATCTCCCACCACCGACAGACGTTGAACACCAACGTGAGGCCATATTGGCCACTGAATGCACTGCTCTGGTGTCCAGATGGCTCCCTCCTCTTCTCCCTTCACTACCCATCGTGGCTAAGTTGAGCCCCAGGCTAGAATTCCCTCATGAAGACCAGTCAGAGAATGGCCGACGTTGACGCCAGCAATAGGGAGGGGGGAAGTCTCTGGTACTTCCATAGTGCATTTTTTCAGCATCTCCATCATGCCATGCCATCTCTTTAGATCTCTGAATGTCCGTTTTGTTTGAGAAGAGGCGATGAAGGAGGATGGTCAGGCCCCCTGTTCCACAAGCACGCCCCGATAGCGTGCCTGACATGTGTGTGTTGGACAGGGCCCAAATGGTGTCAAACCCAACCAAGCCAAGGCCACACCACCCCTATAACAAGCCACCCATGCATGTTTTATTTCCTTTAGCATGGTTTTACTCTCCAATACTCTTTAATCTCTTATTTCTTAAGTATTCTTCCATGAAGTGATCTTTTCCATGTTTTTAGCTCATGTTTGTCCCCTAGCATGATAATCTCCCTTACACCCTCTTGGTCATTGCATTATAACCCCTGTGTGCCTGGGATCAGGCCATGATGGCAAATAGCCATGGCACCTCTGGATGACGCATCGTGGCTACGTGAGTCACTAGCGCGTGGCACATGCATGTGTCATCTAGGGGTGGAATCTGACACAACTTAGCCATTGGTCCCACCACACCGGCATCCTATGTTTTTGTTTTATGTATCCTATTTTGATTGCACTCAGTTCCAATATGTCATGTCCTCTTAGCCATATAATTTATTTCTCTTGCATCATCCTTGTAGCCCCATTAATTGGCATCCAAGTGCCCACATTTCCATGCACGCGAGCAAGATTCTTGTATTAGCATGCATGCACATACACCATCTGCATCTTGGCCCGATGATGTAATCAGAAAAGCTTAGCCTACCTTGGGAGGGGTTCTCACCTCCCAAAGAGTTCTATCCAGATCATTTAGCAAGTGAGGAAGCCACCTCCCATCGAGAGCAGGACGAAGCTTTCAAACTCTCTAAGGACCCACACGTCCAAGAGGGAGATAAAATGCTAGGGTGTGAGCGAGAGTGAGCAATAAAAATCATAATGCAGAGAGGGCACAAAAGAAATGAGAAGACAAAAGTCAAAGATAGAAGTCAACCCTAGAGAGAGGTGTGTGGGCCAACTTTACCCCTACCGTACCCTGGGGAGGAGTTAGAGCATACGCCTAAGCAACCCACGCCATTAAAGGACTATCCCCTCTTCTTTGTAAAAGCCTCCCACCTTGGCGTCCATTACCCCTGATAGGAGTAGAGTGAACCCACACACCTATGAAGGGAGCAAAAGAAAAACTGATAATATAAAAGAGCAGGTGTGGGATCTGGTGATTTTGATGTCGAGCCCTAGCCTCGTCACCATCCAAATGCTTACTACTAGGATATCCATCATTCCAGTGTCCACTGTCCTAGCACAACCACCCTGCTACCCAGAATGCCACCTACCAGCTAGCGATCTGGATAGAACCCATTGGGCAACAAAATCCCCTGTTCCCTTCTGGGTAGGCATCAAAGTTTTCCTAATGTTGAGGGCCCAACATAACTAAGTAAGCAATCCATGCATCTATATTTGCATTACATCCCCCATCATCATTACCATGGGGTAGGGCTTTGCCTAGTCATCAGTCAAGGGCGTGTCATCTACCCACATGGTTAACCACAGCAGAACATCTGTACCAAGGGCATGTCAGCTACCCACACGGTCCACATCCAGCCAGGGGCATGTCAGCTGCCTTCATGGCTAACTTCAACAGAGAATCTGTGGCCAAGGGCATGTCAACTGCCCTCATGGCCACCTCCAACCAACCACATCTCAGTTAGGGACACACCGACAACCTCTACTCGGATCCCACCAGATCATACATCCATAGCCAGGGGCATGTCAATTGCATTTTGGCAAATGGGTGTTTGATGGGATGTTTCAGGCCAAGAGCTCGATGCAAGTCAGCAGCTCCACACTGAAAGCCAGTAGAAGGAATGGATAGAGGCAGTTCATCGAGCCCAGAAGCGCTCCAATTTGAGACTCCAGACGCTAGGGAACTGCATCAATCTTCCTTACGTCTGGGAGCCGCGTGGTAGCTACGCTGTAGACACCCCGATTTTTAGGTGACTCATAGATGAGCTTTCTAGATATTGCTTTGGATGTGGCTAACCCAACCACTTTTTGAATCCCATTAGCTAAGCCAACCACAAGCCCATAGTAGGCCCGCAGCCCAATTAGAAATCCAGACAAGTAGGGGAGAGCACCTAGTTGGAGTACCAATGTGGAGCACCTGTTTGGAGCATCGAGCAGGAGCACTACAGTGGCACACCTAGCTGGAGCACTAGGCTGGCACACCTACCTGGCGCGTAGCCATTTCTCAGACTGCTGGCTGCTGGCTTTTCACCTCCCATGGCTGTTACCTCCACCAACGAATATGCCTTGTAATCTTCCCAGGCTCTTCGTTTACGAGGCTCCTTGCATCCTTTAGGAGTTACCCTTAGGAAATCCTATATAAGGACCCCTATAGGCAACCATTAGAAGAGGTTAGAAACCTTGATTTCAGCAATCCTGATTTGAGCAAGTATCTTGGGCAAGTCATATACTCTCTCCAGCAGCCTATTCTGGTTTTCTGGAGTATTCCCTTGCATTCTAAAGCATCCTCGGCCCTTCCAAAGCAACAGGGATTCCTCTATCTTTGATATTTCAAGAAGGAACATCTTGGGAGATAGGTCCTCTCTTTCCCTTCTTTAATTTCAGCTCTTGCACCAAGCTAAAACATGCCATGCATTCACATATAATTTGATTTTGATTGCTGTCTACATAAGAGTTTTATGATGAGATTGTTTGTTTCCTGTGCAAGATATTCAACATGTAAATCTGCGTGATAAAAATTTGCACCTTGTAGTTCTCATGAGTTGCTTTTCTTTTTCCTATTTTCTTACATGAGAAATCCTAGTTCATGTACATGTATGCTAGGAAAGATGCAGTAGATATGATCTCTATGTATCCATCATTAATATGGTTTGTTCAGTTTGTTTTCTCATTTCCTATCTTTTAGAATCTCATGCAAGCATATGTTCTTTATGTTCTTCATGCATATGGTTTGTTCAGTTTGTTTTCTCAGTAGATATGTTCTTTACGTATCCATCATGCATATGGTTTGTTCAGTTTGTTTTCTCATTTCCTAACTTTTAGAATCCCATGCAAGCATATGCAGCCCATAAACCCATGATTTAATATGATTTGGAATCAAAAGATAAAGACATACATTTGATAGGGTGTTATCATGTTTTAGTCTTTCATCCTCTGCATAAACTGATTTAGGTTAAAGAATGGTCATTCATTCTCTGAATCTGGACCAGATTTTGGATCATGCTGTAGTCTGATTTAGCCATTCTGGGGAGCACCATTCTGGAGCACCAGAGTGGTGCACCAACTCGGAGCACCACTCTGGCGCACCATTCAGGTGCACTAGACTGGTCAGAGAGCAAAACACTTACTTTTGCATCCCTGTTTGCATAGTTTTCCGATGGCTTTGCGTCCGATTCTTTTGCTGCTGGTTCTCTAATATTCCATGGTTTTGCATGCATGTTTACAACTCTAAATAAGATGGATTTCTAGTTGTTTTTCTCCCTGTGAATGTTCAATCCATGGCTAAAGTCTGGTAGGTTGGTTGCCTTCACTATAATATGGAGAACCTTGTGCATCAGCCCATGATCCAGAGACCTGGCTGAACCTTCTTGCATACATTTTGGCATGAATAGGGTGGGATCTTGTGTGAGGCTGCTAGGCCTTGAGCACAAGGTCCACAAGTCATTACACTTGCATTTCTTTCACTTTTAAAGTTTATCCTTCAAGTTTTGCAAAGGATTTTACATGGCATGATTTTCTGGAATGCATTCATATTCGACTTTGCACTGCATGGATTTCTATGTTTGCTTTGGCATATCTTTCTGGCCCACACAGGAGAACATACGTGGCGCACCAGACTAGAGCACCAGTCTGGCGCACCAAGCAGGCACATCAGCTTGTTTTCAGTAACACACAGCAACTTTTGCATAGCTTTCTAGCATGATTTCTTGCTTCGATTTGCTTCTACATTTTTCTGGTTTTCATCCGTGATATGTCAGGAAGACTCAACTTTACTTTTAGCCCTTTTCATTCATATTAGACTGCATTTGGCATATAGTAAAGCAACGATGAAAATCACTCGAAGTATTTAGATCCTTGCTCTATTTCTGCAATATCTTTGCATCGACACTTGACCCGATGTATGAGTGATACTTCTGAGCATTAGGACACACCCCTGCACCCCCTACACCCTTATTTTAGCATAAGACACCTCTCACATTGCATGGCATGGCATATTGCCCTCGGGCGTACAACAAAGGCTGAAAAGCCGACATTTCATAAGCAAATGAGAAACATACAGAAGACTGATTATTCGGGCGCATGAGGGTGCCTAATACCTTCCTCGTGCGTAACAGGGATCCTTACCCATTTCTGGTTTATGACCTGCTTTTCCACTGCATGATTCACATGTTTTATATGGTTTTCCTTGTCTTCCATTTTAAATAGACTAGGTGGCGACTCCTGCATTTGCATTTTTATTTTTATTTTATTTTTGCCGTGACTTTGCCGACCCTCGTGTATTTGGCCTTTCGCGTCAAGTCTCGAGGCTGTCGCCGGCCTCGTGATAACCAGAGCCTGACTTTGTTTTGGTTTCTCCTTTGCCTCGGCTTTTCTCCTTGCTTGCTTTTTCCATGCCTTGTGTTGGTCCCTTTTTTAAGTAATGGCTTTTTGCATGCATGCCTTTGTAATGTTGTTTTCTTTTTTACACATTTGCAATGTCATCATTATTTGCACATGCTTCTGTTTGTTAATCCATGACTAATTTGCATGTTTATTTCCCTTCTTGTATATGCCATGCCTAGGAGATTAGAGACATGTTTGCTCTCCCCATTTGGTTAATAAAAAAATGTTAAAAAAAAACACACAAAATCAATAAATCAGGCAAACTAGTGACAAATTGCAAATTTCCCCCACGGTTTAATAAGTTTGCAAGTAAAAAACTTAAAGCATACTTTGCATATATCATATAGGGCATGCATCTTCTCCTCTCCTAGGTTCGCCTATACAGTCTGCGAAGGACATTTTTCGATGGCTCATCCTATGGCTTTGGCGTGGGATGAAAAATCGGGTTTGTCCCCCCTTGTCCGGGGTCGTGTCGGTGTAGTAGAGGGTACAGCCTACTGCTTTGGCAGAGGTCGAGGCCCCGAAAGCACCACCCGTT
>JAMKQA010089956.1:0-12407 GCA_024699735.1 Posidonia australis
TCCCCACCCACCCCCCCCCCCTCTAGAGAAGCCTTTCGATCCTACAGTCTCTTCTTCATCTGGGTCTTTGTCTGTGTCCACCAGCTTGTAGACTTCATAGTTCCCAAAAATTTTGCCAATTACGCTTGATACTTCCTCGACTAGGAAGATGGCATGAGATTGTTCTAGCTCTTGCAGGAATGATGTGGTGTAGTGACAGACCCTGACAGTCTGCATGGTTGGCTCCTTCCTTGCTTGGGCTACACACTTAATGGAATTATTATATACCATTTGCGAGGACATGGTGGCAGTTAGGCTATCCATACCATGTCCTCCACTACCTTCCCTTTTATTATCTACACTAAGAAATAAAGTACTAAAAAGCAAATTGTACAAAAATAAAAGACAAGTGTTTAATGCAGGAAAGAAACTATTTACAAGGCTAGGGGGAGTGCCCCTATGTTTGCCTCCTCATCAGAGGCACTTCGCTATCTTGCTCAGCGAATGGCCCGACCCCATTTGCTTAAGGGGGCAAGGCTGCACATTGCTGAAGAGCTTGGTGAGGTTGCTGAGGTCGAGGGTGTCGGCATTTCAAACTTCCACTTTAGGGTTGTTCAGACGGGTCACTCGTTGGGAGGTGTAGAGGTGAAAGAGGCTTCAGAGAACTTGCGGAGACGTTGGAGGCTAGGAGGACGTTTGTAGACGCCCCATATGCTTGTAGCTAAACTGTAAACCTAAACCCTAATCCAAAACCTTAAACCTAGCCTAAACCCAAATCCAAAGCCCTAGACATAGCCAACCCTAGTCCAAAAATCCTAATCCAAAATCCTAGGCTTAGCAAAACCTAGTCCAAAACCCTAAACCAAGCCTAAACCCTAATCCAAAACCTTAAGCTAGCTTAAACCCTAACTTAAACCCTAGACCTAACCCTAAATCCTAATCCAAAAACCCAAAACAACCTATAAAAACCTCTAACCACCTAAACAAACCCTAACCACTTCCCACTCCACTATAACAACCTACAACAACCTCTAACCACATAAACAAACCCTAACCAATTCCCCTCCACCATAACAACCTATAACAACTTGTAACCACCTAAACAAACCTAACTACTTCCCACCTTCATCATAACCACTTATAGCAACTTGTAACAACTTCCAACAATCCATAACAACCCATAACAAACTACCCAAACAACCTAGCCATTTGCAAGCCTATAAATACCCCCATTTGCAAGAGAAAAGGGGGGAAAAAGCTTGAGAAAAGAGAGGAAAAATTTGGGAAAAAGGAGAGAAAACATGAGAAGAGAGAAATCAAGGAGAGATCTCCAACCAGAGTAACCAGAGGAAGCTCAGATCAGTGAGGATGCTCAAAGAGGAGAAAAGTCAGAGCTTAGGCCAACTCTAGCCACGTTTCCACTGAGCTGGAGCGGCCATCTCCACTACCAGCTCAAGTATGCCCTGATCAGAGCTCAATTTCCTTCCATTTTAGTTCCCTAGGTCCTCCTTCACCTTCCTGATATGTTTCCAATAGAGCCTGGCATCTTCCATTATCAGAATTAGGAATTTATGGGTCATCAGACCCAATTTTTCGACAAGAGAGGTGGGGGCACAAATCTTGTGAGTGATTTGTGCCCTGGTGAGTGTAGATCATTTGGTCTGGTTTTCTTCTTGCTCCTCCTCCACTATGGAAGTTGTTCCTCCACCATGGATGCCGCTAGAGGCGAGCCGCCGAACGTAACCCCGCCATCGTCGAAGAAGACGACCCCTGGATGTGGTCAACTGGGTGCCACATAGCTCCACTCCGACCACCAAGACGCATTCCTCTCCTCTCCCTTCGGATTCTAGAAGCCACAAGATCCCGCTTTGAGCCCCGATCACGCCCTGCAGTCACCATCGCTAGAGTTGACACAGAGCTTGATCGGGAGGACAAAGAGCGGCACCATTCTTGCCTCTAAGCGATGGGAAACGCTCCTCTCAATGGACTCAGCCCTCTTGGACCCTGGAACATCGCACCGTAGCATCTAGTAGCCTTTTCTTCTCCATGTTTGTCGCTGGAGTCGTGACGCCGATGATGGAGTTGGGAGGAGGCCTCCACCGTTGGCTGTAAGATCGAAACTGCTAAATCTTCCCCCTTTCCTTCCCTTTTGCTCATAGGATGCTTGGATGCCAGATCAGGCATCAGGGAAGCCTTGGATGGCTTCCCAGATGGCCATCGACGATGAGGTATAGTCACCGGTAGTCGTTGATCCTTTCTTTAAAAGAAATTAAAAGCTTCTTTAAAAAAAACTTCACTTCTTTTCTTTTGTTTGCGTTTAGGTCCTTCTATTTTGCATTTGGGTCCATGTATTAGTTTTTTAATCATTTTACTAATGTTTTGTTTTGTAAAATTGCTGGGTGATCCTTGTGATTTTCTTTTAATATTTCTCAAGCTTTAAAGTTTGACATAAAACCCTCTGGTTTAGTTTTCATTCACCATAAGTCCATAATTTGCACATAAAACTCTAAACTTCATCAAAATTGTTCTAAACGATTGATTTTCTGGCACAATTGCAAACCTAACCATGGAAATTCATGTTTTTATAGAAAATGTGCATAGATTTTCATTTTGAACCTTAAACTTCACCAAATTTACACTGAATGCATGTTTTAATGGCATATTTGCAAATTTGTCCCTGGAAATTCGTATTTTCATCCATGAGTCCACTATTTTGCATATTTAACCCTGAGTTTATTCAAAATTATACTGAGCACATGTTTTGGCGGCAAAATTGCATATTGGACCATACGAAACTTGATTTTACAATAAATGCACAGTTTTGCACATTTAACTCCCAACTTCCTTAAAATTGCATAAAGTGTGTTTTCCTAAACATTTTTGCTGATTTATCGCTGGAATCTCAGCCTTTATTCAAGAGCATGTTTTTTTAGCATAAAGGCCCTAGAAAATTTACATATTTCACCCATGCTTTCATTTTGTACATTTTGTTACCCTTTTTCATGCATATATTCTCATGTTTATTTTCTTGCATCATGCATGCATTTCAAACTTAGTCTTCGCATTATTTTCCGGGTTTCTTCCAATTTTCATGATTTTGATTTGATTTAGACTTTTACCGCCCGAGGACATATAGTAACAGGCTTGAAAATGCCGACATGGAACCGAATGAATATTATTTTCTTTCATTTGATTTTCTCGTATTCCTTAAGTTTCCGCTGTTTTGCATGAAGCTTTCCGAATATTTCCGATTTTCACGATTTTCCTCATCGCCCAAGGGCGTACAACAAAGTGGCATTTTCAATGCCTACATTGTCCCTCAGATTATTTTTTTTAATATTTTTTTTCTTTTTATTCATTTCTTTGATTTGCCATGTTTTCGCATTCATCTTAGGCATGTGCATTCAGAATAGACACACATAAACACACTAGATCATTAGCAAGCAGGAAACCTAGAAAGACTAATTTCCTCGGGCCCATGGGGGTGCCTAACACCTTCCCCATGTGTGACAAGAATCCTTACCTTTCCTCTAGCCCGCAATGGCCAAGTGCTGCATCTATTAGGCACGGAGCATATACGCATTCATTTGCATCATTTTTCTTTCATTCATGTGCATCATGGTTTTCCTCGTCTTTCCATTAAAAGACTATGTTGCGACTCCTTTTCCTTATCCTTTTTCATATCTTTCTTTGGTGTTTCCTAGTCTAGTCTCCTTCCTCAGATTCACCATCTTCGTCGTGACCATTTCGAGACTCCTTGTGTGTTCCCACGCACCGTGGAGTCGTGCAGGGCTCCACCAGCATGGTCACAGGAACTAGCAACTCTACTGGGGATAACCAGATTCTGGCTTTTGCTTTGGTTTTCTTGCTTGCTTGTCATTGATCTATACACTTTGTGTTTGTTTGCTTGCTTGTACATATTTGATTGTACACGCCTTTTTGTATCTTTTTACACGATTTCAATGCCACCACACATGCACATGACTTGATTCATGCCTTTTGTCATGATGCTTGCTTTTCTTCACTTACGTATGAACACTACACTAGCACATGCCATGCTCATGCCATTTGCTTGTTGTTTGAGTGATTGGATGTCATGATTGTGTGTTTTCTTCCCTTTTTGGATTTGCCATGATTAGGAGAGTAGAGACATGTTTTGCCTCCATTCCTAGTTAAAATAAAACACACAAACTCAAACAAACAAATAATAAGGCATAACTAGAGACAAATGTTCACAATTCCCTTGGCTTAATAAAACGCAAGTAAAAGACACAAAACACATTGCATGATTGATCATATAGGGCATATATCTTCTCCTCTGAGTCCACCTACAATTTGCGAAGGATAATTCTGGTTGCCCATTCTATAGCATTGGCTTAGGGAGTGTTGCTAGTTTGTCCCCTCTTGTCCAGGGTTGTGTTGGTGTTAGTAGAGCATATAGCTCCATGCTACTGTAGGAGACGAGGCCACCAACGCACCACCCAATCACTGCTTCTGCATTGGCCAGGATTTAGAATGGGAACCTTACTTTTCTGACTAGAGTCAAAACCTAAACCCATGAGTGTGTCCCGTGTGCCAACCCCATGCGGGACATGCATGGTGAGAGAGCACATATTAGTAGCATTCATGTGCACGTGGGCCATTCATACCATCCTAAGGAACAATTGCATAGCTCACTTGTTTCTTTTATTGTTCTGCCTTTTCTTCATCGCTAACACATTAGGTTTTTTTCCTCTGTCAGGAATAGAGTGTTGTGTGTGAGTTCCAAGGTCAGAGCCTAGGAGTTCCTTTCAGTAACCTTAGTCTTGAGGCAATATTCTCGATTGTCTTTCCCTAAGCTATCCGACGCTTCTGACGATAGCTCCTCGTAGGTGTCGTCCTCCAGTTTGCAATCGTAGTCCCATCCTTACCCGTTCGCAGTCCATTATTGCCCAGCGAGCCTTAGAGACTTTTGTACGAGCTGCTCTGGAGGGGATCCCTATTTTTGCCCCTCCTTCCTCCTTCACCAGCAATCCATGATAGCCATTTCCAAGCACATGGAGTTCCCCGTCCTCCAGATTCAGGACACTTGCAGACCTTGATTGGTCTAGAGCTCGTGACTGAGGCAGTTACTGTGACCACCACTAGGGTATTTGATCTGATAATGTCCTGTCCTTCGGTTGGTTTAGCTCTACTTGACGCACAGTTGGCTACGATTGCTTCATTTGTAAGAACTCAACCTACAGGATCCTTAAACTTCTAGCCCATCTAACATCTCTTTCGCCTGCTCTTCTAGCCCTCGGTATTGCTGTCGATGGTTCTCTTACTGTGCAGTCTCAGTAGCTTCTAGCTCCTGCGCAAAGATTGCAAAGCATGGCCTTTTCTTTGGATCCTACTTTGACTACACCTGTTTGTCCTATTCCTGACGATCCATCTCCGCTTGCTCAGGTATTTCATGCTGCATTAGTCACACAACCATCGCAGTCCTCGCCACAGCTTCTCGTTGTCTCAACGACAAGTGCCACTTCTCTGCCATTAGTGTCATCACCACTGTACACACATCATATTCCTCCATCTACTGGTGGTCAGCCTTTTGGGCTGGCGGGAGTACAACATCCTATGAACCTAGCCATACCGGTTCAATAGTTGTTGCTACCACACATAGCACCACGTCTAGCACAACATATTGTCATTGCTATACCCTTGCATCAAATACAGGCCTCAACATACATTCCACCATAAACAACACATATATGCGGGTACGCTCGTCATCATGCCACGACACCAGGTAGCGAGATGATAGATCCGGAGGAGCACATGGGTGCTATAAACACAGCGTACTTGGGACCCACCCTAGTTGCTTAATCAACGTCAATAGCAACCCTAGATGCACTTCTCACCAGGATGAATGACTTGGAGAGAGGATTACGACAAATGCAGGGCAGGGATCGCCAATCTTACACCTTCAAGGACATCCACTACTTTCTAGAGGCTATACTCCCTCCAAACTTTCACATCCTGGAGCTTGAAATGTACAATGGGAAAGGCTGCCCAACTCGCATCTTAAGGCGTATTGCGGTGATCTTGCTTAGTTGCAGGCTGATGAGAGACTGCTTATTTGCCTTTTCTAGAAGAGCCTCACAGGTCCGGCTTTAAAGTGGTTCACATCTCTGGATATGACCACCATTAAGACCTAGATTGACCTCAGCCAGGCTTTTCTAGAGCAATATTCATTCAATCTTGACATGGTCCCAAAGCACAAGGACCTAGTCGCAACAAAGCAAAAGCCCAACGAGCCGTTCGGAGAGTACATCAGGCACTGGTGAGCCTTAGCTTCATAGGTTCACGATAAACCTTTTAATGGCGATTCTATTGAGATAATAATCCAGGGAGCGCAGCCAACCATAGGGGCCCTGCTGAGCATTCAGCCTTTTTCCACATTTGCATCACTGATCAAAGCTGGCACCCAAGTTGAGAGCTCACTGCATAGCGGAAGTTTTCCTACGTTAGCGGCATTCGCCAAGCAGACCATGGCTTTGGGAGGAACCAACAATAGCAATGGATCCAACACTGGATATGCACGAAAGGACATTGCCAAGAATGCCATGGCATATGTAGGAGCTCCTGTTTTGCCAATTAGTGTGGTGAGCTCGCCAGCACATAGTCAGGTGGTTTATACCCATGCACCTAGGGCGCCACGCACATCATGAATCACCACCACCGCTGAGCCAATCTACCACCCTGCACTAACAAGGCAAGGGTGAAACCTGGGACCAAGACGACCTCAGCAACCCTGGAGGGATTACACTCCTTTGGTTGAGCCATTGAGTGTCGTGTTTCCCAAGGTAGCGTCACTCCTAAGGCTTCTAAAAATTCGCCCACCACCGAACCCACTTTGACGGTGGTTTAAAGTGGATGTATTCTGTAGTTACCATAGAGTCACGGGGCACTCTACGGATAACTATTTTACCCTCTAAGGTGCAATTTAGGACTTGATTGACTAGAAGGTCATCATTATCAACACACAGGAGGCAGAGTCTACGCCGGCTACAATGACACCACATTCTTCTGCATCTACACATAGCAATATAGTCAACCGACCCTTGCCTGAGCATGCACTTGGAACTTCAGGAGTTTATTTCCTTTCTTCTATTGAGATTGCACCTTCACAATTTGACCCTTCCCTTCTCATTCATAACATCTCAGATCCTTTTCCTTATCAACTCAGCCAATCTTTTGTTGAAGTTTCCAGTACTACAATCAACATGATCCAGCTAATTGCCAGATCAAGGCATACAGTCACAAAACCTACCATGCAATCCACTTCATCATCAATCAATTTGAAAGCCAAGCCGAAACATGACCTAATCCACCAAACGCCGATGCCCACTTCACCAGCTCTAGTCCCAGTGGAATTGAAGGCCCGTGCCCTTGTAGTCATTAACCTGACATAGGATACTTACCGTATGCCTTACAGTTACGCCACAAGAATGTGTGCTAAGGTAACGCGGTCAGGACAAGTGTACATGGACTCAGTTCCTGCAAACAAGCCCAACCAACCAACAACTCCATCTTCCCAACCAAGAAGCCAGATTCCCAATCACATCCCTGAAGAAGTAATCCTAAGAATTAACCCCACCACTACCAAGATGGACTCACCTGTAGCTAAAATCATGGCCCCATTAAAGAAGGATATAGTAGACATTTCCATTTGGGACTTAATTCATACGTCAGTTGAACTCTGAGAGGCCTTTCTCTAAGTTTTCCAAGATGCCCATGTTTCCCCAACAATACAACTGTCAGCCTTGGAAAGCGTGGTAGGAATGATAGCAGTGCAGCAGGTGATCTCCTTCTCTAGCTCAGAACTACCCCTAGCAAGGACCAATCACAACCAACCCCAGTTCGTCACAATACAATACCAAAATTTCTACATTCCACTTACTTTGGTGGATAATGGCGCCAGTTTAAATGTCTACCCTTTGCGAACTGCAAATCATGTCTGATTTAAATCCGAGGACATTACCCCAGCCATGAAAGGAATGACGACATTTGACAATACGCACCATGATGCTCTAGGGATTTTGATCATTCTTCTAATCATTGGTCTTACCCATTTCGAGGTTGAGTTTTATGTTGTCGACCTCAAGCCATCATTAAATCTCCTGCTTGGGCACCTTTGTCTCAACAAGCATTAGGTTATCCATTTGACTCTTCACGGAATGATTAAGTTCCGTTGGAACAACGACATTGTCGTTGTAATTGCAGAAAATCTTGAAAGGAGAAGGTTGAGGTAGTCTATTTGGTATCTCTTCAAACTGTCCATTTTGACCATAAGCCTTCTGATGTACTATACCGTGTCGACCGCTTTGAGCTGGTCAATTTCATACGATTCTTGAGCGTGCTAGTCATTTGACAGCTTTTGGCAATCCCTTCATGATGGTCGAGAATCTGTGTTAGAGGTGGGGGTACGAGAAAGGAGCACTGCTCTAGTGGAATAGCCAAGGAATCGCTAAACCAATTGCTGTGGAGAAAAGACGAGAATTCAAAGGACTGGGATATGAGTGGAAACCACAGGATGGATTCTCAAGGCTTTGTAAGTTCTGAAAGCTTGTTATTCCACAGGGTTTAACTAACTTTGTTAGTGTAGGGTTGCTAGATCCCAATCAGAGTCCTGTTCTTGCAGAGTCTGAGCGGAGTGAACCAATCAATGGATCAGAGTGGATATGTGTTGAAAACTACTACTCTAAGGAAGAGGTCATGGATTGCATAACAGATTCCACATCGTCCTTTCCACCAAGGACAGCTTGGCTGGCATTGCCACCTCTAGAGTCAGTCGATGGTCTTCCTGCAAATCCTGTTGTAGTTGTAGTTTCAACAGGAACAGTTTTAGCCACAGCTTCATCGGCATATCAGTTAGCTTTGGTGGGGTTACAGTCAAGTCAACAGGAATCACCATTTGAAGTACGAGAAACTACAACTGCATACTATGTAGATTTTGCTTCTGATGAAGATGAGGGAGATGCTGTAGTAGCACAAGTTGACAGCATGCTTAGTGATTTGGAAATTCTATTTCAGGAGTAGCTGGCGGCACTAGCGGAAGACATAGAGAGTGAACTTAGGCACAGGAAAGGAAAAGCGATAATGTCAGAATACATTGCAGAACAGACAATTTCATAGTGTCAGTCCACTATCATGGACCTAAAAGAAGACAGATCACTGAACGCTAGACCAAATGAAGTCCATCTCCTATCAGCTGGGAGGCGAGTCTAGGTGGTACTATTAGTCATGGCCCCACTCGAACCGTGGGGTTCAAAGAAAAAAGATCCTAAGTTAGGCTCAGGAAAGAATGCAGGTGGCAGCACTCACATCAATCAGTTAGAGGGCAGCTACCCACCTATCACGCACATTGTACATACTACTCAAGAAAACCAGAAAAATAAAAACAATTATCCACATAATAAGGCTGTGAAAGAAGTAAAACAGCCAGGTACATCTACAAGTTCTGAAATGTCAGAATTTGAGATTGTCAGAGGTGTATACAAAAGGACCAGAGTGACAGTGAGCATTCTAAAGCATCATCAAGGGTAGAGTATAGAGCAAATATGTACCTTTTTAGACATAGATCCATCCTTCCAGTAGGAAGTCTTTTCTGAACTCATTGCATATGGAGAAGAGGATGATGCGGAAATGGAAGAAGATAGTCATGACGCACTAGATTTCCAGCCTTATGATGATGATCCCGAAGGCCCAAACTTGCACGTAGAAGAGAAAATTGAGTCTGTAAATATTGGCACCACTGAAGATGTCAAAGAAGTGTGAATTAGTGCCAGACTCACAACACAAGTCTGGACAGAATTTGTTGAGCTTCTTCGAGAATATGCAGATATCTTCGCCTAGACCTATGATGACATGGTTGGGCTAGACGTTGAGGTAGTGGTGCACACATTACTGCTTAAGCCTAATGTCAAGCCAGTCAAACAAAAATTGCGCAGATGGCGACCGTAGTGGCTATTGAAGTTGAAAGAGGAAATAATGAAGCAGCACAAGGTCAATCGTTAGTTCTACCTAGAGTGGTTAGCAAATGTGGTTTCGGTGCCTAAGAAAGATGGTCGGGTTGGAATGTGTATTGATTACAAAGACCTAAACAAAGCAAGCCCAATCGTTGTCATTCATGGACGGATTTTGAGGTTATAATCAAATTAGAATGGCAGAAGAGGATATGGAGAAAACATCCTTCATCACCCCGTAGGGAGTATTCTGTTACAGAGTTATTCCATTTGGGCTCAAGAATGCTAGGGCGACATATCAAAGGGTGATAATAGCATTGTTCCATGATCTCATGCACCAGGATATCGAGGTCTACGTTGATGATATAATAGCAAAGTCAAAAGAGTCTAAAGAACACATTGCTTGTTTAAGGAAGTTGTTTAACTGCTTGTGAAAATATTAGCTGCGGCTTAACCCCAACAAGTGCGTATTTGGTGTGTCATCAGGCAAGCTACTAGGATATATCATCAACCAAAGAAGAATTGAGATAGATCCGAACAAGGCTAAAGCCATCATCGAGATGCCTCCTCCTACAATAGAAAAAGAAGTCTGAGTGTTGCTAGGGCAGTTGCAGTATATCAATCGGTTCATTGCCCAACTAACACCGATTTGTGAGCCGATCTTCAAGCTCTTGAGGAAGAACGCACAGATCCACTGCTGTGAAGAGTGCCAAGAAGCTTTTGACAAAATTAAGAAGCATTTGGTAATGCCACTTGTCTTAGTTCCTCCGACACCAAGGCATCCTCTATTGCTCTATTTGTCAATAACACAACATTCAATGGATGTAGTTTTAGGACAGCATGATGAAATAGGATACAAGGAGAGGGCCATTTACTATTTGAGTAAAAAATTCAATGATTGCGAGGTTAAGTACACCGCAATCGAAAAAGTCTGCTTATCCCTCGTCTTGGCCTCACAACGCCTGAGGCATTACATGATTGCATATCCAGTTCTATTACTGTGTCGACATGATCCAATGAAATACCTCTTCTAGATGCCCATGATGGTGGGTAGATGTGTCAAGTTGCAGGTGCTCTTATCTTAGTTTGATATCACTTTTGTCACTCAGAAGTCTATGAAGGGACAGGCCGTGGCAAATCATTTAGCAGATTTACCTTTGCTAGAATATCAACCCCTACAAATTCAGTTCCCTCGTGAGGATATACTTTTCACCTTGGAAGAGGATAAGTCAGAAGACCCTCGTGACAAAGAGCGGTGGCATCTCTACTTCGATGGTGTGGTTAATAGAAGAGGCATGGACATTGGTGCAGTGCTGGAAACCCCGCAGGGCCAAATGATCTCACTTGCTCGAAAGTTAACCTTTGTGTGCACCAATAATGCGACAGAATACGAGGCATGTATTCTGGGATTGCGAACTACATTAGAAACGAGTGCATGGAAATTGCACGTGCATGGCGATGCCATGTTGGTCAACTCATAGGTTAATGGTAATTGGAGAACAAAGGACTTGAAACTGGTGCCATACCATAACCATCTTCTAAGGCTAATGGTCGAATTTGAAGAAATACGTTTTTCCTTCATGAACAAGGCCAAGAATGTCTACACAGATGCACTTGCCACTCTCGTATCCTAGTTGTCCATACCAGAGGATGATACAGTGAAAGTGTCAGTAATCTACACAGACCAACCGGCACACTACATGAGCGTAGAAGAAGCAAACTCCATAGAAGAGCTCCCATTGTATCGTGACAAGTCTATTTGGAAACCGAGGGTCACCATCCAGATGCATCAGCGGTAGATAGAAAGACTATGGTCCGACTGGCTTCAAAATATGTTCTTGGAGTAGGTCACTTGTATAGGAGGTCTAACAATCAGATACTTCTACGTTGTCTGGATAAAAAGGTGGTCGATACAGTAATGATGCAAGTGCATGCTAGGACATGGTGACCACACATGAATGGGGTGTTACTAGCCATGAAAATAATGTTTTAAGTTATTTCTGGTCAACCATGGAGACAGACTACTATCGATTTGTGCGAAAGTGCCACCACTATCAAGTCCATGGCAACTTCATTCATGCACCCCCACAATAGCTTCACAACATGTCCTCACCCTGGCCTTTCTCAACATGAGGAATAGACATTATCGGAGCTATTCACCCGACAACTTCTAACGGATATTAGTACATCCTAGTAGCTATTGATTACTTTACTAAATGGGTGGAGGTAGCTTCTTACAAGACAGTGACAGCCTCTGTGATTGAAAAGTTCATCAGGAACAATATCTGTAATCATGTCGGCAAGGAGATCGCAAAGAAATGCGAAAGGTCGGCAAAATCACGACGGAAAAACAAAATAAAATGCAAAAATGCAGGAGTCGCCACCTAGTCTATTATGGAAGACGAGGAAAACCATAAACATGAAAAATCATGCAAAACAATA
>JAMKQA010089958.1:0-16292 GCA_024699735.1 Posidonia australis
TGAAATGATTTGTTTCTCCAGTGTTGAGAATAAAGGTTTATGAACGAGCATGAGGTTTTGAAAGAAAGGAAAAGAAAGTTTGAAATGCCATTGTTTTCTATGTTTTCTAGTTGAACATGTGGTTTTGGCAATGATAGTTGTTTGGCAATGGTTTTCAGTGGATTTTAGTGTTGTTTTTGGGGCACGTACTGGGTGACGTTCCTGTCACTCACGTGTGTTTTTCCTTTTCCCCTTGTTTTAGGTGCTCAGGTGTAGGAGCAGTCTAGTCTGGTGCATCTTTTCGAGCCACATTTGCCGCACACAGGTCTGGGTGATTAGATTTATTTATTTTATTCTGCCATTTAAAATCTTCTAGTTGTACTTGGGTAGTTCTTGTACTGTTGTGTAGCACTGGGGTGTTACAACTGGAGTATTTAGGGTAGAGTTGTTAGTTGGTGACTTTCACACATACATCCAATTTTACAAGCATGCTGCAAGGGCACTCTATAACAAGGACGACTTACCATTCTTAGAGCTCAAAGGAAAAGGCAATAAGAAGACCTCACGATACATCGTAGAAGGTGTCACTAGCAATGTGGCATAAGTCTCCACTTAGCAAGGATAGAAGGGTTGGAAAAATCACCAATACTAATCCAAGTATTAGGTTCAATACCAAGGTTAGCCACTTTAGTATCAAGGTTAGCCATTTCAGTACCAAGGGCAACCAATTCACTATCAAGGAGAACCAATTTAGTACTAGTGTCAACTAGCACATCATCAATAGTAAAACCAACAGGGGTAGTGTTAGGTTCAACAGCCACAACGGTTCCAACAACAGCAACCCCAACAATTCCAATATCAACAATCTCCATGTCACCCAATATATGCTCAATAGGTACAGCCAAGCAATCAGTACAAGAGCCAACAACAAGGGTAGAGGAATTACAACAATGTTCCTTTGCTACAAAACTACAAAGGACCCAAGAGGTAGAACTACCCACCAGTTTCTAAGGTGCTCCACAATGTATTCAAGATGATGGTCAAAAGCAAAGATCTATAGCTTGCAGTGCCCAAGCCAAATGCTCCCAACACTGATTTGCGAAATACTGTCCATATCACCGAAAGAATGGACATACTCTCAAAGAATGTTTCATGGTCAAGGAAAAGATATATGATTTAAATAATAGGGGTGAAATCATGTGGCCCACTCTAAGAAAAAGATTGAAGTTAGCTCAAGGGAAACAACATAAGATACAGATACATTAGAATCCCATGCCTAATGTAACGTCCCATGCACTACACAATAGTAACAATACTACTTAAATATTTAATTATACTAAATTAAGCAATGATTAACAAATAAATAAACAAAACTAGCTACCCTAAACCTATGTGTGGCTAAGTGGCTCTGAAATTTGAACAAGAACTAGACTACACTTTCAACTATGCACTTGGAAAAAAACAATAAAATCCACGCATGAGTGACACTATTGTCACATAGTATGCGTCCTCAAAACCAAAATCTGACAAAAACCCTAAAGAACTATACAGTCACAAAGAAACACCAAAACCGAAAGGTCAAACACACAATCCAGAAATCCATATGAAAATCATGTTTTTTTTTCAAAACACTTCTATCATTTTCTCTGAAATTCGATGCATCCTTGCAAATCACTTTTCATGCATTCTCAAGAGGAAAATCCTTGACTAGATCCTAGCCAAAACACAATTTATGTATATCTCAAACCACAACAAACCACGACAAGAAGCTAGTCCAAATCATGAGTCTCAACTCAGCTAGAATTTGGCTCAAAACCATAAGCCAAACCATAATTTGATTCTAGCTCAAAACCACATATAGTCTCAACAAAACCTGTTCTATCATCCTAGCCACAGGTGACTGACCTGGCCACAAGTTGTTCGTGAGGCACCATCCTTGACCCTACTGTAGTGTCATGGTGAACCACCCTGCGTAGGGATTCAACCTCCCTGGCTGTAGCCTCATAATACCACATGAAGCACAGGGTGCATCCTCATGAAGCTCCAAGGTGCCTGAGCAACCAAGGATTCCAACCCCAGACCTGACCAGCATCGACACTGAAGGAAATCCAGGTCTACCATACCCTGGGTCTCGTAGTACTACAACACAGAGTTACAAGGTTCACTCCTCGGCAACCATAGCCTAGAACGTGTCCTGACCACTTAGAGGTCTCAATATCCCTTGTCGGTATGGTCTGTCGGCCCATGTGGTTCCTACAAAACCACAAAAAACCTTTTAAAACATATGCAACTCGTTTTGAAAACTTTTTAAAACCATATTATCATCAAAAGCCATTTCCAAGCATTTTCACAATTATTTAACCATTTATTATTACATAATTATTCTCCAAGTCTTTCCTAATCATTATAGGATTTCATTATCATAGAAACCATTTCATACACATTTTCCATGCATTTATCAACATTCATACTGAAAACAAGTAGTCTTTATCTACTAAAAATTGTACCTCGTGCTGAACATTCACGTCGGTCGCTGTTACACCTTGATCTTACCGCAGCCTCGTGCTACCACCTTGCACTGGTAGGTCTCACCTACCAGTTGCGCTACAATCTCTTATAGAAAACCAATAAACACAGAAGCATGGAAAATTGACTGAATATCCAAAAAATCGTCATAGAATCACAAGAAACATCATAAATTTGCTACCAATCATTAGAGCATGCAAAGCTACACATTTTCTCACCTTAGGCATGATTCTAGGAAGACAATAAGAGGGGGAACGCGTACACAGTTTGTGTTTGCTGGTGTTTCTCCTCCTTCGGCGAGCTCTTTGACAAGCTCTCTCTAGTGATCAAGCCTTCACCTCCCGCAATGTCCATTTTCGGTGGTAATCACCTCCGACAGCTAATCTTTGGCAAGCTTGGCAATAGATCTGGCGACCAGAACATCGGAGAACCTCCCCTCTCTCTCACCTCACCCCTCTTCTCTCTCTCTCTCTCTGTGCCCTTCTCCCTTCTCTGCTCTCTCTCTCTCGGCTTGTTGCTTGCCTTCCAAGGGAGGGAAGTCTCGGCCCTTTTATAGCACCCTCTTGCCCCCAACAACCTTTGGGTTTTCTGGTGACATTGCAGGTGATGCGGCACTGACGTGGTAGATGAAGTGACTCATTCAGTGGCATTGGCAGTGCAGAATACGGGTCAGTGATGTTAGGCAGTGTTCACTGCATTAGGACCACACGTTGGCAATCAACGTCGGTAATATGCGCTCAAAATCTACACCTATAGTATCTACTGAGAAGGCATGTATGAACCCCGTGCCTATTGTATTTGCTTACACACTGCACCTATCCTATTCTAAACAGAGCCAAAGAGATTCCACAACCAAACCAGAGGTACAAACACACAGTCATCAAGGTCTCCAATAACATTAAGCCTTAACTTATCTAGATTACATCACAAATTCTCAATTACAATGCCATATTTGTGGACATGGATTTTTGGGGGGTTGATGAAGATCGTCGACAAGACACCTGCGGGAGATTGCAGGAGTTGCGGTTGTGATGATGTGGGTTCTTGGTTCACTAGGTCGGCGATAGGATGTCACCCAGCAACTTTCTCATGCTTTGTAATATCCTTTCCTTCAAAATAAACAAGAAAAACAAGAAACATGTGATCTAGATTAGTCTAAGTGTAGTTGAAGTAACAACAATAAACAATAAATGACACAAATAACTGAAATGAAATACTGACCGGGGGTTGTCCCTACATGCATATGTCATGAGCAATTATGTATCAATGTTTATATGAAAAAAAATGCAAGAAAAAGAGGAAGATACTCCCTTCACCCTTGGTGCTTTGACATGGGGGTTGGAGGAAGTAGAGGATGGTTTACGGAGCTTTGGAGGTGATCGACCCTAGATTCCATGCTCACGGTGAATCGATAGCTAACTGGCATGAAATCTACCACGTAAGCTAGTCATTAGTGCATATGGCGTCGAGAGACAAAAGGATTTTTTGCAAAAAAAAATAAGATCAGAAAATATCCATTACAAATCTATTATCAAATATTGACCAAATTAAATCTGAAAAATCATACTCGTAATTGAAGATATTTTAAATTAATTTCCAAATTCAAAATCCACTTAAAATGTTAACTAAATTGGATTTGAAAATCAAATCTTTAATAATTAGGAGAAAACTCAATTAAAATCAAAGATGTATTTGTCTTAGAATAGATTGGCAATCAATTGGATATTTTGGATTTTATCTTCTTTTTTTTTTTGCATTATCATGAATTAAATATAAGCTATAACATTAAAACGTGATAACTTATCATAAAATCTCATTTTTTGGTAAAAATAAAGATAAGTAATCTTAATTATCAAGTCATCGGAATTTCAATAATTTTCTAGAATTATTTAGCATTTATATTGATTTATATGATAAGCACATATTATTTAAATGTTGGAAAATTATAGAAACTATAATAATTATGGGAAAAATCATAATAACATTTAAAAATATCCCATATATGAGATTAAATATCCCAGGATGACAAATTATTTGGAGAGGGAATGCCAAGATTACAGTCGCTTGTTTATGTAGCACCTAGAAATCTAGTCACCTCTTGAAGTGGCGACAAGTCCTATTGCCTGTCAGACAAACAACATCCTGATCTTCTATGGTTTACCCCTTATTTTTTATCTTAATCCATGGAGATGCATTAAAACCTGAAAAACTTCATAAATTCCATGGGAAAATCTGACAGAGGGTTAGAGCTCCTTAGCCATGTGCTTAGGGCACCTCAAGGGTTCTTATCCTAGGTGAACTCTGGGAAATGTGAAAATGGGATATCTATAGTATCATCTTTGAACTTCCGGATACAATCTTGTGGTTGACCCTAGATATTACATCCTACCCCATTAAAAGAATTTCATCTCCAAAATTCACTTAGAACAAATGGGTGTACTATGACTGCACATCAACCTTAGGCTCCTAGGTAGCCTTTTCCGTGCCATGGTGCTACCACTAAACCAGTACCAGAGGGATAACTTTACTCCTAATGACTTATTCTTTTCAATCAAGTATCTGAACAATTCCCTCCACCATAGACAAGTCCTCCTACAATTCCTCTATTGAACTGGGATCACCAGGGAGACATTGGCCAAGCACTTTCTCAACATCGAGACATGAAATACAATGTGCACGCTAGAAAAATCGAAAGCAGATCCAGCTTGTAGGCAATTTCACCGACCCTTCTAGGAATCTTGTAGGGTCCAATGTAGCGAGGACTCAACTTTCCCCATTCCTGAATCTTGCCATTCCTTTAGTAGGTAACACCTTTAGGAAAACAAAGTCTCCCATGTCAAATTCTAAAGGTCTACGCCTCCGGTTGGCATAACTCTTTTGTCTGTTTTGTGTAGTTGTCAATCTCTTTCTTATCAACTCCACTTTATCTACATAGTACTGCAAAATCTCCGAGCCTGCGAGCTGTCGTTTGCCTACTTCATTCCAGCAAATAAATGTTCTACAGGGTCTGCCATGCAAAGCCTCATATGATGCCATTCCAATGTTGGAATGATAGCTGTTGTTGTAAGCGAATTCAATCAGTGGCAGATGATCTTCCCAACAACCTCCAAAGGCCAGAGTGTAGGTCCACAACATATCTTGCAATGTCTAGATATTCTTTTCAATCTAACGATCTGTCTAAGGATGGAAAGTGGTGGTGAAATTTAGCATAGTGCCAAACACTTCATGCACCGCTCCTTAGAACCACAATGTGAATCAGGTGTCTCTATCTGACACTATCGACACTGGAACTCCATGTAGTTGAGCTATCTCAGACACATACAACTCTACTAGTTGTGTTAGTTGGTGATTTACTCACATAGATAGAAAATGCACTGACTTCATGAGTCGATCCACAATTACCCAGACTATATCATTCTTTCTCCTTGTCTTGGGTAGTCTTGTCACAAAGTCCATCGATGAGCCGATCCACAATTACTCAGATTGCTTCATTCTTGCTCTTGGTCTTGGGTAGTCCTATCACAAAGTCCATCGATACATACTCCCACTTCTAGATTAGAATATCCAGATGTTGCAAGGTGCCTCTGGGTTTCTGGTACTCGATCTTCACCATCTAATAGGTTGCACATCTCGCTACGTGTTTAGTAATCTTATTCTTCATTCTAGGCCACCAGAAATTTCTTTTCAAATCCATGTACATCTTGCTGCTTCATATATGAATCGTATATTTGACTAGTGGGCTTCATCTAACAATCTTTGATTCACCTCCTCCACCTAAGGCACATACAAGTGCAGGTCGTATCTGAGTCCTCCATCTACACCAATAGAGAAGTGAGGTGCCTCTCCTACCTCCAATTTCCTCCAGATTTCCCACACAACTGGTCCAATTGTTGAGTTGACAAAATTGCCTCCTACATTCTTGGGTGAACAAGCAGATTTGCTACCCAAGCTTTATCAAGTCCCTGAGGCTGTCTCTGAGGTCTGCACTCAACCAATCCTTCCAGCAGGTGCCATTACTTGATCATTAGGCTGGCTAGCATATGAGTGCATCTGCTTAAGGCATCAACGACCACATTATCCTTCCCTAAGTGATAGGACAGACTGAATTCATAGTCCTTGAGATACTTCATCCACCTTCACTGTCTCAGATTCAGATTCTTTTGTAGGAAGATATACTTCAAGCTCTGGTTATCTATGAATACCTCGAATTGTTTGTCGTAGAGATAATACCTCCAAATATTTAGAGCAAAGACCACTACAGTCATCTCCAAGTCATGGGTGGGTTGATTCCTCTTGTGGTCCTTCAATTGGTGGGAAGCATACGCTATCACCTTTCCATGCTACATCAATACACACTCCAACCCAATCCCACAAGTGTCACTATATACTATGAATTCGCCACTCCTAAAGGGTAGTGTCAAGATTCGAGATGTGACCACACAGATCTTCAACCCATTGAAGCCCTCTTCGCATTGCCAATCCCAGATAAATGGCACTTCCATCTGAGTGGGTTTGGTCAATGGCACTACCACCTTTGAGAGATCCTGAATGAATCTTTTATAATATCCTACCAAGCCCAAGAAACTCCTGATTTTTGTCACAGTTTCGGGCTTGATCTTGTTGCTGACTGCTTCCACTTGGTTGGATCCACTTTAACATCTTTCCAAGAGATGATATGACCAAGAAATGTGACCTCTTCTAGCCAAAATTTGCATTTGGAGAACTTTACGTATAGTTGGTGCTACCTTATTGTCTCTAACGTAGTCCTCAAATGCATCTGGTGGGTCTCTATATTTGGGGAGTATACCCGCATGTCATCTACGAACACCACTACAAACTAGTCCAGGTAGGGCTTGAATACTCTGTTCATTACATCCATAAAAGCAGTTGGTGCATTTGTCAACCCAAATGGCTTGACTAAGAACTCATAATGAATATACCGAGTCTGAAAAGTTGTCTTATGCATATCAACTTCTTGGATCCAAAGCTGGTGATAGCCTAATCTCAAATCAATCTTTGAAAAGACTGAAGTCTCTTGCGACTGATTAAACAAATAATCTATTCTAGGTAGAGGGTACTTGTTTTTCGAAGTGATTTGGTTCAGCATCTTGTAGTCTATACAGAAGCGAAGTGAACCATCCTTCTTCTTCACAAATAGCATAGGCGCACCCTAGGGTGACACACTTGGCTTGATAAACCCCCTATCTAGCAGCTCTTGCAACTGATTTTTGAGCTCCTTTAATTCTATTGGTGCAATCCTGTTGGGGTCTTTGAGATGGGGCTTGATCCTAGCTCCAAATCGATTAGGAACTCCACAACTTTGTGTGGTGGTGGACCAGGTAATTCTTCTAGGAAGACATTAGGGTACTCTCATACAACTGGTATGTCCTGTACCTCAAAAGCAGGAGAGGAAGACATTGTCACACTAGCCAGATATCCTAGGTGGCCTCTTGCTAGGTGGCAGTAGGCCTTGATCCTCGAGATTACCTTCTTCTATTCTCCTGATCTAACTCCTTGCACCATACACCACCCCTATCTTGGACATTCTGCCAATACTCTTTTCTTGGCACATTCGATCAAGGGTGAACATTGTGCTAGCCAGTCCATCCCCAGGATTACATCATATCCCGTAATGTCCATAACTATCAAGCTGGCTTTGAAGTCTAGGCTTCCCAGCTTATCATCGACTAATTGTAGATACTTCCATGTTAGGCTGTGTTCTCCCAATGGAGTCACGATATCGAGGTGGAAAGCCAATCTAGCCAGCCTATCTCCAATATTAGTTGCAAATGACTCAGAAAAAAACGAGAGTGAGTTCCCTAAGTCGAACAGAACTTGGACCATTCAGTTAGCCACAAGAAATGATCCTATTTAGCACACATCACAATCATAATCCATAATTAGTATAAGGAATTGTGCTGGATACATGACTACATAATAGATAAAAGATCACACTATAGAACTCATGACTACTCCTAACCCTCTACAATGTCCTTTGAGAGACCAACATCAGGAGCAGTAATAGAGAATACTCGGCCCTTGGTTGGTTGGCAAGGTGTGTCTCCAACTAGCTTTGGAAGATCAGGGCTACTTTGCTAAATATGCCAGATCTTTCCACAGTTGTAGCACACCATCTTCTTTGTATTCCACTACCAATGATAACACTAAGTTGTTACATGCCCTGTATGGCCATAGACAAAGCAAGATCTTCATTCCCCCATACCACTACTCGAGCCAAACTAACTATATCCAATGTTGCCTCCCCTAGAAAAGTTGTGTCCTCCCCCAACAACTAACTTTGAACAATCCTTTTTTTCCTTCCCAAAACTCCCAAAGCTCTACATCCTAGAAGTAAAAGATCATGGAGTAAACATCTTTCCCTTGCCTTTGTGGTGGTCTTCTAGGAACAGCTTGCGATCTTCCTCATATTGGACTACCAGTTCCACTACTTCCATTAGGGTTGAACACTAGTAGCCAAGAACCATGGATCTGAGTGTTGGAGTCAGTCCTTCCACAAATTTCTTTGTTTTGCACTTCTCTGAATCAAATGTCTACGAGAACAACTCTAGTTGGGTGAAGGTCGCCTCATACTTTGCCACCTACATGCTACATTGCTTCAGATTCTAGAATTCCCTATCCAGCCTATCCCTCTCATAATCTGTGAAGTACTTTTCATAGAAAGCGTCCCAAAAGTCCCCCCAAGAGATCATTAAGAGATCAAAATTTGGAAATTCCATGTGGCTTATGGCTCTCCACCACTTATCGGCATCGCCCTTGAACTAGAAGGCTGCTAGTTTGACGCATTTCTCAACTGAGCACTCCATGCCCTCTAAGATCTTCTCCATTTTAGCAGCCATGCCTCACTCTTTAGGTTTGTCTCGATCGTCAAAAGTCGACGTGCTTAGACAGTGAAACTACTTGAGCCATTGGTCCACCTTGGTTCCATCTGTATTGCTATTGTTGAAGGTCTGGGTGAAACCCTACATCATGTGGCTCCACTCCTACTATATACCTCTCCAATCGCTATCTTGCTCCTCATCAGAACTTGCTATGGGATTCCTACCCATACCTCGTCCTTTGAGCAACATCTTGCTGCCACCACAAATGAAACAAATCAAGTGCATGTTCTTGCTATTGTGCAGTCCTAATGAAACCACAATGCTAGGCACCCTAAGTAGGTGCACTTAGTGAACCTAGGCTCTGATACTACTCTATAATGCCCCATGTGCTACATAATAATAATAGTACTACCCAAATATTTAATTATAATAAGTTATACAATGATTTACAAAAAAGAAGAAAAACTAGCTACCCAATATTTGTGTGTGGCTAAGTGGCTTTGAAATTTGCACCAGAGCTAGACTACACTTCCAACTATGCACTTGGAACAAAACATTAAAATCCACATGTGAGTGACACTATTGTCACCCAATACGTGCCCCCAAAACCAAAATCTGGCAACAACCCTAATAAACTATAAAGTCATGAAGAAACACCAAAATCGAAAGGCCAAACACACAATTCGGAAATCCATATATAAATCTTGTTTTTTTTTCCAAAACACTTTTATCATTTTGTCTGAAATTCCATGCATACTTGTAAATCAATTTTCATACATTCTCAAGAGGCAAATCATCAACTAGAGTCCAGCCAAAACACAATTTATGTATATCTCAAATCACAAAAAACCACAACAAGAAGCTAATTCAAATCACAAGTCTTATCTCAGCTAGAATCTAGCTCAAAACCACAAGCCAAACACCAACTTGATTCTAGCTCAAAGCCACACACATAGTGTCAACAAAACCTGTTATATCATTATAGCCACCGGTGATCGACTTGGCACAAGCAGTTGGTGAGGCTCAATCTTGACCTAACTGCAGTGTTGCGGTGAATCACCCCACATAGGAGTTCAGCTGACCCGACCGTAGCGTTATAGTACCACATGGGTAACACACATAGGGTGCTTCCTCACGACACCTTTGGGTACCTGAACACATGTGGACTCCAGCCTCAGACCTAACTAGCATCGATACTGAGGGTAATCCGGGTGTACCATACCCTAGGTCCTGTAGTACCACAACATAGAGTCATGAGGTTTACTCCACGGACCAAACTCGGCAACCATAGCCTAGAACGCATCCCAACAACTCAGAGTTTTCAACACCCCTTGTCGGTACGGTTTGTTAGCTCACGTGGTTCCTATAAAACCTAGGAAAACCTTTTAAAACATATGCATCTTGTTTTGAAAACCTTTCAAAACCATATTATCATCAAAAGCCATTTCCAAGCATTTTCACAATTATTTAACCATTTATTATTACATAATTATTCTCCAAGTGTTTCCTAATCATTATAGGATGTCATTATCATAGAAACCATTTCATACTTATTTTGCATGTATTTCATAAACATTTATCAACATTCATACTGAAAACGAGTAGTTTGTATCTACTGAAAATTGCACCTCGTGTTGGCCATTCGCGTCGGTCGGTCGTGTGCCTTGATCGCTCCACAGCCTTGCGTTGCCACCTCACACTGGTAGGTTTAGCCTATCTATCACGCTACAATCGCTTACAGAAAACCAGAAAATACAAAAGCACGGAAAATCAACTAAATATCTAAAAAATCGTCACAGAATCATAGGAAACATCATAAATCTACTACCAATCATTAGAGCACACAAAGCTACACATTTTATCAACCTTAGGCATGATTCTAGGAAGAATATGAGAGGGTGAATGCATACACTATTTGGGTTTGCTGATGTTTCTCCTCCTCTAGCGAGCTGTCCCCAGTGACCGAGCCTTCACCTCTGGCGACGTCCTCATCTGGCGGCGATCACCTTTGGTGGCGATCACCTCTGGCAATTGATCTTTTATGAGCTCTGGCGACAAATCTAGCGACTAGAACTCTAGCAAACCTCCCTTCTCTCTCACATTAGCTCTCCTCTCCCTCTCTGCTCTCTCTTGGCTTGTTTCCTGCCTTCCAAGGCTGGGGAGTCTCGACCCTTTTATAGTGCCCTCCCACCCCTGACAACATCTAGGTTTTCCAGCGGCACTGTAGGCGAGGAGGCACTAGCATGGTAGATGGAGCAACGCGTTAGGTGATGGCATTGGTGTGGAAAATGGGTCAGCGATGTCAGGCAGCATTCATTGTATTCCTGCAGTGGTTCACTATATCAGGACCATGCATTGGTAATATGCGTTGAGAATCCGCTCTTGTAGCTGCTAAGAAGGGCCACCGAAACCCTGTGCCTACTGTATTCGCTTACACAGTGCGCTTGTCCTATTTTGAATAGAGCCAGTGAGATTCTACAACCAAATAAGAGAAACAAACACACATTCATCAAGGTCTCCAATAACATTAAGCCTTATCTTATCCAGATTACCACAAAAATTCTCAATTACAATGCTATATCATCACTAGACTTTTGGATACAATCCTGTGGTCGACCCTAGATATTACACCTAAGCACCCAGTAGCCCACGTAAAGGTTGGAGGTGTCCAATCGACAACTCCATTAGAACTAGTAACCATCCATCACATTCAAATAGACCTAGACCTAGAACAGTTCGCGAAAGAGGAAAAGGGACAAATGCACCAACAATGCCTCCTCTAGAGGCATGATCTGAAGAACGCTTGAATGCACCCTAGGGAGCTTCATTAAGATGGGAGACCCAGATAGACAATACAGGCAACTATCAGTAAGACGAGGAAGAGGCCACAAGTGATTTTGCCCTTCTTAACCACTTCAATTTCCTCACTATAGGTGAGCAACATCAATTCAATGGCTCTAGAAGTGTGGATCCAATTGTATTAGCAAGGAAAGTCATCACAGGTTTCAAACAAAGGAACATAGTCTTCCAAGATATAGAACTTCCTTCTTCAAAAAAGCATTGGCTCCCTTTGATCATCTCATTGGACATCAAAGGCTACCTGCTTCAAGGAGTGCTTGTCAACACCAATGTCAACTGGAGTGTTTACTCCCTATCCACTCTCAACTTCCTAGACATTGAAGAATGTCTGATTACCAAACATCGCTTCACTTGTGCGACCTATAACAAAAGGTAGAGAGAAACAATCAGAAACATCTAGATGGACATCACTTGTAACGACCTATATTTAGAAGTGGTGTTTTGGCTAAATATTTTAATCGAATTCTAGGTCATTAAATGCTAAGTCCCCTGTGTTCTATGTGAAACGCAGCTCTAGCAGCATTCTATGCCAAGATTAGTGGGTTTCTGGCCCTTTTGGTGTTGTGTGGTTGTGGTGTTATGCTAGCCTTTGTGGAAGTTCTAAGGTTTTGCTCAATGCTCTGGTGACAGATCTCAGTTTGCACGAGTCACGTGGACGTGAAAGGTCGCATGATTTGGTCTCGTGTTGTGGCTTCCTTCCCTTTGTCCATTCCTTTCTTCTTTCCTTTGTTTCTTTCTCTTTTCTCTCGTAGGCTGCACTCCTTCCTCCCCTTCTTCTTCTTCTTCTTCTTCTTCTTCTTCTTCACCTTCTTCGTTACAAAGGGAGAGAGAGATGAGATGAGAGAGGGTTGAGAGAGAGAGAGAGAGAGATGACCAGAGGAGGGGGGATGCCGCTGTCGCATGGAAAAGGAGGAACTCATGACAAGAGGAGGAGGCACGCTGTTCGCCTCGCACCGTTGTCGTCTTGAAGCTAGGTACACATCCTTTAGGCTTCCTTTTGATTTCCAATTTGATTTCTAGGAGCATGATAGTGTGTGGTAGATGGTAGATGTTTTTATAGAATTTATTGTGCATTTGTTCGCCATTTATGGTCGTATTTATTGTTTGGGGTGAATAGCATCTTTGTGTGGTTGTTTGGTGTTTTCTTGTGCGTCATGCAATAGATCGTTGTAATCCTTGTCTCGGTTGGAAGATCTCATCAGATCTTCATTTTGATATATTGCTTGTGTGGTTTGCTGGCTTGTTTGCAGCGTTGGGACTTTGGGTCCCATTTTTAGGTGTATTGGGATCACTTGGTTTGGTATGTTGAATTATTTTAGTACGCCATTTTGGGCTTCCCGAATGTCCCCTTGATCCCTAGTTTGGACGACCAAATTTATTCGGTCTGCTGTTCTAGGTCATGGGTGTTGACGCTGCACTTGGTCTGGATGATCGGTCATGTTCGACATGCTGGATCAGGAGATTTCGGTTGACCATTCCTGATCGGTCTATCGATGTAACGCCCCTCATTTTCCACAATAATTTAAAACAAATTAAATTATGAGAAAATTAAAGCCAAACAGGAAATATCTAACTACCAAGAACCTGTGTGTGCGGCTAGGAGACTCCAAACTATATGGACTACGCTAACCTCTGCATGGTTGCACCTACAAACCAAAAATACGAGAAAAATGCATCAGTGACAAAAGTCAACTAGTACGCACCCCAAAGGAAAACAGCGGGAAACAAAACCTTAATTAATTTTCATTTAAATTCATTTCGCAAACCGTTTCTCAAAAACCTCACAAACCAGGCCCACACCGACTGAAACCACAACCAGGGCTTTACTAGCCGAAAACCATAAGCAAAGGCCCTCAATGGCCAAAACCACACACAGTGAGTCGGGAAGCCCGACATCAGGCAACCAAACTCTAGTCACACGCAGTTCACCGAGGAGCGACCATAATGTTCTGCACTGCGATGGTGACGACCACCCTGTGCAGAAGCGTTCACAGTCCCATGATTCTCTCTCTTTGGAGAACCCTTGAAAGCCAACCCCTCCTTGGGAAGGTTGTCCTGCCTCTCAGGACGCTACCAGCTATAGGGCACGTGTCCCACCCGCACTTGCCATCACAGGGTACGCCTCATCACGGCGTCCTCCATACATGGTACTCAAGAGGGAATGTCATATCTCCACACCAGAAAACACCCAAGTGTCAGTGCTCATAGCGACAACAGAGTATCATACCTCCCCGTCATGCCAGAAGACACCTCAATCCATGGACCACAACCCTAGCCTCGAGACGACAGTCAAGGAGTCTCATACCTCCAGAACCCAACATCCCTCAGTCTCAGGTATCTTGGCCCCCATCCTCAACCAAGGAGTTGTGCCCGACCACCCAAGAATGTCGTCACATTCCCTGGTCCCGACGACACGGTCCCACATTGTCTCGGCCCACACACAAAAAACTAGGAAAACCATTTTCCAAAACAGGTCAACTATCGCTTTGAAATCTACTTTCCAAAACCATTTTATTTCTTTGAAAACTCTTCCAAAACCTCAGCAAAATAGTGCATCAGGTGTCCCAAGGAACCACCACTGATGGCCCACAATCCTATCTTACAGGGACAATACAAATCAATCTGGAAAATCACTGCATTAAAATATATTTTCCAAAAATCCAGGAAAAACCACAAAAATGCCCTGGCAAACCCACGCATGTGGAGCGCGCGTCTGGCCAACGTCCCTAGCACTTTCGTTTGAACGCCAACAAGGCCTAGACCAGGGGGCATAACCGCTACAGAACCCACGCATGTGGCCCGCGCAATTGGCTCGCACCCCCAGTTTTCTGTCAGAATTCAGGCAACCTGCAGCAAGGCACCCAAAAATCGCCTGAAGTGGGAGCTCCAGTCGGACCCACCAACAAACACCAAAAATCCCAAATAAAACATATGTGGTGGATCCTCGAGTCTACTCCAAAATCAGACAAACAAAACCAAAATCCATTCACCATGCATCAAGATATAAAATCGCAAAGGCAAAAGGGTGAAAATGACCCAAATCTCAACCACTGACATAAATACCCATAAAAACCACAATAAATTCCCAAAAATTCTAAAACATTTAATTTAGGCTAGATTACATGCATCCTAGCCATTTCTACAATGTTACATGATTTCTAAACATTAAATTGGGGATACATACCAGAAATGAGCTCCAACAACCCTCTAGCCGACTTCAGCGAACTCCGATGACCCCACACGTCCACTGCCACTCCACGACCTCAGGGACGTCGCTCTGGAGCCTCCCACACTGCCACCACGTCCCATCTCCCACTCTCAGGCTCTCTCTGTCACCTACACCCACCAATAGACAGGAAGGAGGAGTGAAGAAGAAGATGGAGAAGGAGTGGAGGGGGGAAAATGGAGGAAAGGAAGGGAACGAAGAAGGCTTGGCTTGGCTGGGGCTCCAGTGCGTTAGAGAAGACTCACCCCATGCACGCGTTATGTAAGTGGGGGAGGAAGTCGCTGTGCACTTCCCTACCAACCCCCAACTCGCACGCACCAGCCAGTCTCCAGCCAACCTCTAGCCCCGCCGCACACAACCCAATAGCCAGTTCCAAGGCATGAGCCAACGACTCCCCGCACCAAACACTCAACCACCAGCTGGCCTACAGTGCAAGCCCCACGCAGACTCACACCGGAACCTACAAGCACAGTGCCACAATGCACAGTGCCAACCATGCACAGGGAAACACAAACAAAAGCTGCCCCACAAGGCCCAAGCCTGAAAGCACAAATCTACACAATAGGCCTCAAAATAGTAACAGCCGTCCAGGAATAAATTCATTAAAATGTAAATAATTACAAAATAAAATTTACAGGTCTTACAACCGAATTGGTCCCCTAAGTCCCTGGTTCGGTGGACCGATTATGTTCGATATGCTGAACCAGACGTGGATCCTTATACTTAGCTATTTGATGTGTTGATTAATATATATATACATATATATATACATACATATACATATATATATATAAATACATATATATATATAAATACATATATATATATAAATACATATATATATATAAATACATATATATATA
>JAMKQA010089959.1:0-16086 GCA_024699735.1 Posidonia australis
CCCCCCCCCCCCCCCCCCCCCCCCCCCCCCAAAGAGCTCGTCTGTCAGAGATCCCATTCACAACGTAAACAACAGAGCGCAAAACACGACAGCCCAACGATGGAAACCTCCAGCTGAATAAATTGCTCCGCAATAACCAAAGGCTTCACATGCACCGTGGAACTATTCCAGAGTACCAGAATCCTACCATACGAGGAGGCAGAGGAGTTGTCCAAGAAGTTAAAGGACCACCAATGCATCCCACACAGGAGCACCACATCACGTTTCAACTTGTGCTCCAAGAAGCAGATTAGGTCCGTAGGATGGCGACGAGTATACTCCTTGAGAGCCAGAGTCTTGCCACCATTGTTCATACCCCTCACGTTCCAACAGGACAGTCGATCCACGTTCCAACACGTAGCATGGCACTGTTCCGCCCGCGTGGAGGCTGGTTTGCCTTCAGTTTGTAGTTGCAACACTTTTCCTAGCAGTTAGCCCTCTGGCCTTGGGCTAGGCCCATAGGTGATCGACTTATAAGGGTTTAAGCCTGTTATGAGTTTTATTTCGCTCTTCGTTGGGCCCTTTATTGTACAAATTTTACCTTTTTATATATTGAAGACTTCCTCCTTATTCTTGGCAAAAAAATAAAAATAGGACTAATTTTCTTATATAAATCAAGTAGATCCTCAATTGAATCCCTACTAGATACCATAACTCGTGATCCATATTGTTTTTTAAAACAAGTATCGAAATATATATTATTGATCTCTTCTTAAGAAAGAAAGGGAACAGGCACACAGCAATGCTTTGAGAGAAAAGGGAAAGCCCTTTTTCTACTCGAATGCGACACAACGCAATGTGCAAACAAAACACCACTTTGTGCTCTAAATTCCACTGCTTATTGCCCCAGATAACCAAAAGTCTCACGCCTAGCGTCTTGGTCCAAGGCAGATCACAAACCCAAGCCTGAAGGGAGTAAGAGATAATACATCACAAAATCCAAAGAACATATAAGCAAGTGCAGGGAGAATATAAGGTAGTATTTAATTTGATAATAATATATTTAATAATCCATTATCAATATTAAATGTACAATAACTAAATTCAATCAATTCCACTTGTCCTGAATCAACTAATAATCATATTCAATCGTGTCAAAAGAAAAGTATATTCATTGACCATAAATTACAAAAACATTTCAAAATAACTAAAAAAATGATTAAACCCCGATACAAAGGCAAGCTGAATAACTACAATTATATTATGTCATTGCAGAAACACTCGTTCTTGAAAAACACATAGCTTGTCTTCTAAGGAAACATGCAAATGTTGAGAAGTCAAGAAAAACACAAATAAAATTGATTATTCTTTTCCATTAAATGTATATTAAATGATAAATTCTAAATTGAATATTTCATATCCAATTACATCCACAATAATGCATAAAATCAGAAGCTTGGACAAAAACATGCACTAATTCAGATCTTGACTGATTATGAACATACACCCAGACATGTGACAAGTATAAGGTAAACATAATCTGGCACGAAAATCATTTCAACCAAGTGAATGAGATCTAAGTAATTTGGGGGAAAAAGCCATGGATGTTCCACTAGATCTACCAATATAGGTTAAAAAAAGAACAATTTTCATTTTAATATACCACATGAATGCATCTAATACACTTTGATAATGTTGAAGCACATGCAAAAAATAAAAAACATTTAGGACAATGCCACTCATGTTGAAACTATCCGGTACATCAGGAGAACATCACACTGCAACTTTGAACACAAAAAAGCAACGAGTATACCTTCAATAGATGTGAATACATTTTAGGGGCAACAATCCTTGAACAGGCACACAGTATTGCGGCACAAGCTAGTTCAGCAAAGGATGCTGCTAGTAAGCTTGAAAACACTTGAAAATACCCATCAGTCAGAAATAAAGCGACTGTGAAGCCCAAGCATCATAATATTGATTAGGAGGCTGCACACACACATACATACATAGGCTTTACCTTTGGTGTCTCCTACAGTTTGACCACCAAACATAGATGTTAGCTTTCTATGTTGTTGAAGGAAATTGGGAAACAAAACTGACCTAGCACCTTTAGCTTAATTTTGATAAATTGAGAGGGCTTGAGGCAATGTTTGTAGGAAATTCATTGGTTGAATCAGATGAGAGCGATGGGAATGAAGGAATAGATCTCAATATCAATTTTCGACAACCTTTGCGGCTTGGAGATATTACACTTTCATTATGTGGAGGAGAAACCCTTTTTCGACTGGGTGAGGCGATCTTTAGACCACTAACTGGAGAAGCATTGCCTCTAAGGATCTCTGGAGTTTCTTCTTCTGAATCAACTTGCAGAGGCTTTTCAAACTTGGAATCTAAAGAAGGCATTTCACTTTTTCCTAGAGTTTTGCAAGCATTAAATCTAGCAGAAGATCCAGCAGCAAGAACAGAAGATCGAGGAGGCTTTCTGCTTGAAGAAAACGGTTGCTTGAAATGTTGTCTGGACAGTGAATAAAATTTTCCTAAGATCACCTGTACAGACGTGACTACAAATGGAATACATATAATAAATAAAAATTTACCTGAATATTTGGAATGAGGGTGTTATGGGTAGAACAGCCTCCAAGTATGGCTGGCCATTGTTCCCGACATTAGCATTTTGCTGACTATTTGGGTTTTCTCCTTCACTTTGACAAGTATCTGTTTCTTCATCACAGTCAGTTTCTTCAATCCCTATGGCCATTTTACCTGTTAAAGAGGGATTTTTGCAAAATCAATCAGATCAAAGAATAGAATTCTATAGATGGCACCAGGAAGCAAGGTAATATGCATGAAAAAAAGAGAATTTGACACGATTACAAATTTTGCAGCATGTCTTGTTCAATGTTACACATTATAAAAGTATAGGATAAAGAGCACGAAAAGTAAACTGTAAAAATAAAAATGTATGCAAGGAACTCTGATGAGAATGTCTAAGAAACGTAAAACAACAATTGATGCATACAACAAATTATCCCTGAGTTGCAGACATAGAATTTCTTAAGATGGATGGCATATTATATAGAAAATTTCAGCTTATAACAACAATAAAGACATCTTACCATAAAGAACAAAAATAAAGATAAAAATGATTAAATGTTACCAATTAAAATTTATAAATAGAAAATCCACCAAAATTTAGTATAAACTCCTGGTTTATTTTCATATTTTAGAATCATTTCATAATTGATCTATAACCAATGTTGGTCGGTGCAGTTCTTTCCATGTAAGTTATTAAAATCATTAATCAACTCTCTCTTGGACAATTAATTTCTGCATGAAGTTTTGATGAGATTCAATATGCGAATATGGAAAATACTTTTTCAATAATAGCCAATGCATCTTACAAGATCAAAGATTTAGTTGTGTGAAGTCATGTTCACATCCACACAACTACAAGAAAATGAAGACATGAATGAACAATTCAAATAACTAAAACAATAAAAAAAGGTATAAAGCAACATGGTTGAACAATATATAACTACTAAAAATTACAATATGAATGAGACATCTCCATGAGAAATTAACTTCTAACAAACAATAGGAAATGAAGACATGACACCACTACCACCACCAGTTCTGGATCTCTTCTTCTCTCTCCAACCACAGCAACTCCCCTCACTTCAAGATCATCACTTGCCCCATCTTCATCATCTCCCTTATGGGGCTAAACAAAGCCAAATTCAGGCCAAGCCCAAGCTACCTGTTTTACTTAACGAGCTGATTTGCAACTCAGTTCTCTTGGTTCAACTAGAGCAGAGCTCAAACATGAGACCAAACTAAATGAGCCCAGACAAGCTCACCATCCTCATGATGCTACTTCACATTCACCTCCAATGGTGTGTCGATGGGAGAAGTATCTTGAAGCCCAGCCAAAGAAATCAAATCCATGATATACTTATGTTGATGTGAAGAATTTCCCTTTGGCCCAATTTTCACCCCAAGACCAAAGAAATACTAAAGAAGGCTTAGATCCTTTATATGAAATAAAGCAAGTAGGTGTTGTCGAAGTTGTTGAATCAACATAGAATTGTTTCCTATAATGACTATATTATTGACATAAACCAAAAGAAGAACCTCATTCTCAATCTTGCGTAGAAGGCGATGCTGACTTTGAATCAAGGTTATTAAGGCACCAAAGCGTTAAGTTGGGGTGCCATGGTCACCTATGTGCAAAGGCGATGCCTAGGTGCCATTAAAAAATTAAGAAAAAAACATATATTCCTGATTTTTCCCTTGCTATTATATATTGTTTTATATAATTATGCATTGATATATCCATTCTAAACTCAATTAAACACTGAAATGACTAGATGACATTGGAATATTAAAAAAGTGGCAAGATAACAATAAAATTTAATCAAATTAAGATCATAAAAGCAAAAGTTAATATCAAACGATCATTATAAAAGACACATTAATATCTAAATACAGATCCCTAATTTCTCCTTGTTAAACCTAGATCTGACAGAAAATCCAATTAAATCAATAAAAAGCTAGGCATTTAAATGCCCAACAAGTTGATGGCACCTTAGCACCTACGAAGCTAGGCATTTAAATGCCCAACAGGTTGATGGCACCTTAGCACCTAGGCAAGTGCCTCAATAACTATGCTTTGAATTAAGGAAAAACCAAGTAATGTGGAACGAAACTCATCAAACCAAACACGAGGAGCTTAGTTCAAGCCATAGAGAGATCATCGTAGTTTGCATTCACTCAAAGATTTCATAGAGAAGATTTCGTAAAGAATAATCCAAACGGAAGTGTTATAAAAAAAAATCTCTTCATTTAGGTCACCATGCAAAATTGCATTCATGATGCTCATTTGAGGTAGTGAGCAGCCTTTGGAAGTAGCAACTGCAAGAATCATCCACACTATAGTCATCTTAGCGATTGGAACAAAAATTTCTTCATAATCCACTCCATATTCTTGCCTAATACCCAAAGCAACTAAGCATGCCTTATATCTGTCCAGAGTTCCATCAGAACAGAACTTCAAAGAGTATACCCTAGAAAGACAGGGAACAAGTTCCCAAGTATTGTTCTCTTGCAGAGCTTAGAGCTCATCTTGCATAGCTTTCTTCCAACATTCTTGCATTGCTACTTGGGAATAACAAGTAGGAACCATAATGCTAGACAAAGTCACATATTCACATTAAGCGAGGTATGTGGAAAGTCATACCTATTGTAATACGAGAGATTTTTGTGGACCTCCAAGGTGGTGGAGTGACAAGATCAGATAGTGGTGGATCAATCTCATTAAGGGCTAGAAGTGGACGCCTCTCATACACAATACCAGGTTTAAAACACTCAAAGGATAAAGATAGACCATAAAATCAAGGAAGTATGGCAAGATCAAGAGATGTGGCAATGAAAGACTAAAAGAAATACCGATTCTCAAAGAAAACTACATTTCTAGACATACGAAGTCGATCACTAGTAGGATCATAACACATAAAACCCTTTTAAGCGAGACTATAACCCATAAAAGTATACTTAACAGACTGAGAACTAAGTTTATGATGTTTATGAGGTAAGCGAACAAAAATACACCCAAAAATATGGAAGTTAGTTTAACAAGATGCTTACTAAAAAGACGATAACAAGGTGAATCAAAATTCAAAATTTAAGAAGGCAATCTATTAATTAAGTAAACTGCAAGAGACAAAGCTTCAACCTAATATTTTAAAGGAACAAGCGACTCAAGCAACAATGTTCGGACAACAACCAATAAACGATGATTCTTATGTTTCATAACATCATTTTGTTTAGGTGTATGAGGACAAGAACATTAAGAAATAATACATTTATGTTGTAAGAAAGCTTGAAAGTCTTTGAATGGAGAAAAGACTTCAAATTGAGTCTCAACATAAGTCACAAATGTCTGAAAAATAGAAAAGGCTTCAAATTTTGAATGGAGAAAATATACTTATGTGAAATAACTATAATCCTCAATGAACGTCACAAAATACTTAATAGGAAAGTTATTATGATAGAATATTCTACAGCTGTTAAGATCACGAAAAGATAGGAACTGTTAATCCTGTACAGAATATTCTACACCTATTAAGATCACGAAAAGATAGGATCAGTTGATCCTATTGACAATTATGTCCTAATTTTTAAGCATGTGAGAGGTAATTCCTATCAAAAGGTACTGTTGAAAGATGTTCAACTAGTGTTGAAATGAATATAAGAGGAAGAAGTGGGTGACCGTCGTTGGGAGATTTCCTTTGCTTTTTTTTGTTCATTCCAAGATCTCAACCATAGGTTGTTGCTATTGGAGATTAGGGAAGGAATAAGTCAGAATTGAAGCCATGAAGGATGACAAAAGAAGTACAATTAAGCTTAGTATTTCAAATAATAACCTTAGGGTAGCTAAACTAAAAAACTAGGACAAATTACATAAACATGTGTTATATTTGAGAATCACGATCTTAACTCTTTTAATGAACCAAATACATTAATATTTTGTGTCTTATCCTTTTCAAGAGAATTAAGAATTAATGCATAGAGTTGAGATATTGACATTTTATAGATGATAATCTAAGTTTTTGATTTGATTAAAGTGTTAAAACAATATACGTTTTGAATGTCTATAAAATGTTATTGAAGTTGCAAAGCATTTTTCTTTTTACTGTTTCCTCCAACATGGGACCAAAACAGATCCACACAACCCTAACCTAAGCTAATTCTGAAGTGTCAAATTAGGAGGATGGAATTTCAAAGTATGTTGGAAACATTTCATAAACATGTTTCAACATATATAACCATGATAAGAGCTTGGAACCGAAGAGTAATTGCTGCCTCATTAGTTCAAGCTTGAGACTGAACAACTTGGCTTAGCATATACTCGTATAGTACCTAATCATTACAACTAGAAGTCAAAGGCTCTTGGTTTGGTTATTGAATGGTTCATTTCTTCTCCAGATCAACATGTGATGATGAATGCTATGATAGCCAAATGGTTGGAGGTGTTGGCTGCTTTGTGAGGGCTGGAACATGTTGTTCCCTTCTGTTTTCCTTTAGTTTGGGTGAAGATCAGAGGGAAAAATAATGTTCTGTTATTAATTAATAACCAAGAAGTATTTATATATAGGGTTTACAAAATACCCAACATAAACAGTTATTTAATAACTCAATAAACCATTATTATCTAATAAAACTCTAATAATAATAATATAAACATAAACACTCTTTCATAAGTTGAATCATATATATTAATCATGCCCAACTTATTACATAAAGTCTCAAAAACCCCAACAACCAAACCTTTGATGAAAATGTCTGATAGCTACTTTAAAGATTGAGTGTTAGGTATATCAATAACACCTCTCACCACCATATCTTATACATAATGACAATCTACTCAAATATACTTTGCACGCTCATGGAAGGTAGGATTATTAACGATAAAGATAACAACCTAGTTATCACAATATATGACCATAGAAACCAAACTCCATCACAAGAGACTCGATCCACGTCATCTCACACACAATCTAGGCCATAGATATATACTCTGCTTCGACACTAAATCTAGATACAACATTTTTCTTCATACTCCGTCAAGAAACTAAATTGTCCCCAACATACGTACAAAAGCCCAAAGCAAAATTCTTGTCTCCAGTATCCCTTACATATCTAAAGTACGAATAGGTATCGATCTTTAGGTGATTGTTCTTCCTACAGATAAGACCTTTTACCTAGAGGACCTTTGATGTAAACTAGTATGCATACGGCTCCATGCCAATGAACCATCTAGGACTTATGCATAAGCTGGTTGAGAAGACTAACTCCAAATGCTATATCAAAACGTGTAACAATCAAGTATATCAGCTTCCCAATTAAACGTCTATACCATCTAGGATCCTAAAACATGAAACTCTACTTTATGAGAGTACTTTCAAACTTGCAGCCAAGATTCTTTTCTCCTGAAGAAGATTTAATGCATACTTTCTCTGAAACAATGTCATCCTTGTAGTAGCATATATAAATTCAATATCCAAAAAAAATAATGGTTTGTCTATATTCTTAGTGACAAAATATGTTCTAAGGTACCTTTTGATCTCACTAATGCCTGCAAAGTCACCATCCGTCAACAATATATCATCAACATAAACTGCTAGAATTACACTACCATTGATAGTCTTCTTGTAGAAGATGAAATGATTAACAACACATCTTTAAAAACTACCCTACATGATAATTTTATTAAACGTCTCAAACCATACCTGTAGACTTTGCTTAAAGCCATAAATGGCCTTCTTCAAACGGCATACTCTACTCTCCTCTAAATAATATACCTTAGAGGTTGCTCCATAAGTACCTGATCTATCAAGTTACTGTAAAAAAAAACATTCTTAACATCTAACTAATAAAACTCCTACGACTAATTCACAACAATAGACAAGAGAACTTTGATAGAATTCATTATAATAACTAAGGAAAAGGTCTCCGTGTAGTCAACCCTATACGTCTGAGTAAAACTATAGGTAACAAAACGAACTTTATACCTATCACCTAACCCATTTGACTTATGCTTCGTAAAGTACACCCATCTATAACTGACTATGCTTGCTCTTACATAACAGATCACCAATTCCTAACTACCATGTAACATGCTGACATTTCTTCATCCATAGTTACCTTTCAATCAATTATAAGAAAGACCTCCTAGTAGTTCCTAAGAATAAACTCAGACGAAATGAACAAGACAAAGCTACGATAAAAGGGATTAATATCACGTGAAACAAAATTTAAAATAAAATAAGTTGTGGAAGAGTGTTTACCCTTTCATAGTACAATAAGAAGGTCAAGACTAGAATCTGGTTGATTTACATTCGAGGTCAAGAATAGTTTTGCTAAAGAAGGTTGTAGTCGTTGCTAACGACGACGATATACCAACAAAAGATACCACACTTGTTCCACTATCACTTATTCACTAGTGACACAACAGGAGACGATAAAAAAGGACTTTCAATCTTAGAACACGGAAACTCAAAATAAACCTGAAAATAAAAAAAATGACATCAACACACAAAATAACACTGATAGGAGGTTAAAAGCAACAATATTTGTATTGAGTCTAAGAATAGACAACAAACATACACTTAATAAAACGAAGGAATAGCTTATCAAGACCTAAATAAAGGTAACACTACTAAAAACCTTAGATGGTAGTTAGAATATTTCTATACCTAAGTGAAGACATCAAAAAGGAATCTTATCACCCAAAAAAGTAGAAGGCATCCTATTTATCAAATAAGTAGCTATAAAAATAGCATCAAACTACAAGAATTTTGAAACTTTTATCAGCAACATAATGATACAAGTAACGTCGAGAATGTATCTGTGTTTACATTCAACCATATCATTTTGTTTAGAAGTACGAGGACAAATAGTCTAATAGATAACCCTTAAAGATGCATAATATAACTGAATCTCTGATTGAACAAATTCTAAAGCAATATCAATGCACATATATCTTAGTGTAATGGAAAAAAATTGATTTATAATTTCATTGAAAAAAAATTTGATCACATCAAGAATATGACTATGATCCTTCAAGAGATCGACCCATGACATACAAGAATAATCATCTACGAAAATAATATAATATCTATTACCAGACGCTGACAGAATTCTAATTACACTCCAAATATCACAATGGACTAATTCAAACTGACTCAGACTAGAGACAAGACGAAGACGTTAAAAGATAACACGATAATACATATCCAATTGACACGACTTACAATCAAGAAACGATTCAAAATCCAAGGGCAATGCATGTTGTAACTTCCTACGAGACAAATGATCAAGCTGATAATGCAGCAAAATGAAAGACTCAAACACAAACATCAGAGATACAAGTCCTTAAGGTTATTTCATCACAAGCGAACAAGTACACACCATGTCCCCACTCTCGACCCAAACTAATCCTTTTCTCTATGCAATGAAAAGGAAGGAAGATCATATAACAAAGCAATTGCTTGGTAATAACACTAATAGATAAGAGATTAACAGAAAAATAAGATATATAAAGCACTTTTTGAAGCCTAATATGGGAAAAAGGCTACACAGTTCCTTCTCCAAAGAACGATCATCAACAATAGAAATAGAATGAATATCAAATAATTAAAAAAGACAAGCAAAAAAGTTATGTGTTCTTAACATATAAGAAGAAGTCCCTGAGTCTATAATCCAAAAATTGTCCCGAGACATAAATAAAGCACTCATACCTACAAGTGTTAGCATGTGATACAATAGCAATAGTGTCAGTGGCTTGAAACTATAGGAACTACTCGTAGTCGACCTGTGAGATGGTAACAGTTTACTCATCAATAGGTGTAGCCAGATCTATCTCTGTAGTAGCATTAACCTACTATGATTTGCCAAACTTATCCAAACATCTATCTAATATGTGTCCAATCCACCCACAATGTTGACAATGCAATTGTCGAATCTATCACCCACTACATACTCCCCCTCTAGCAAGGCCACGACCACTACCCCAAGAAACTACCATAGTTGATTGATTTAACACAGTGTGTGGCATTGGAAATCCATTAAACTCTGGAAAACGTAGTCGACAAGTCAAGAATTATATCAACATTCAAAATCTATCTACTAATCTATGAGTAAAGCTTAGGATTGAGGCTGAAGAGGTAGGCAACTACTATTAGTTCATCTCTATACTGTTGCATCTTGTTAATGTCAACTATCAACGACTCGTAAACAACAAGCTCGTCTAAAAAAGCTCATAGAGCAATATAATGATCATTCACTAATCTATCACCCAATCTAAGCGTAAGCAACTACTTATATATCTCAAATACCATGAAAATGTTCTTCTCATGCCCAAATGTAGTCTTCAACATGTCTCAAATCTTCTTTAGGAGGCGAAACATCATAACATCACAAACATTAGGCTCCATGCTTATGACTAACCAAGCAACAATGGCAACATCATGGCGTACCAATCCTCGTATATTGCATCCTTAACATCAAAATGCGACTAAGTGAAGTGCTTTAGTTTCCAATAGGCAGCAATAATTATCTCGAAACTCTATGCCCACAACAAATAAGATTTTCCATTTAATTTTTTCCTGATGTACTACTACAATTCTTGATCAACAAATTGTTGGAGACCATTTTACACCACTAAAAACACAAAAAGTCTAATCTATCACAAATTACTATGTACGCAAAGAAACTATAGCTCGAACACAACACAAAAACCTTTCGAACACCTACAACGACGATCTAAAGGCACAAACCACCATAAACACACACTCGACGACTTTAAAGGCACACACAAATGTCGACAACACATATTGTAACATTCAAAAATTCATTTGATCTTGTAATTATTCAAATTTAATGAATTTTAATTGTAGACAGGTGTTACTGGCGTGCAACCTCATTCAGTGAGTTTTGTGATTGATATTTTTGCCCTTAATTCTTGTTTTAGGCACTAAATTAATTGGGACCGTTGGTCTTTAACACGGATTGGTTCCACGTATTGCGCTCTCAAGTTGGTCTTGTGGATGGCTTACGCGGCTTAGTGCCGCATGTCTATTCCATAGTGTGCATTCAGTTAATTCAATTTTGTTAATTGGCTTCATGTTTAACCAAGGTGTTTGTTGGCACACTATGCTCACGCATGGAGTTATTAGGTGGTTGCAGAAAAGTTGTTCACCGAACGTGTTCTAGGAGTCAATGAGGAATTTCAGTTGGGGTTGGTTACTGTGTGCATGCACCACAAATGATTGACGTGTGCATGCCCACCTTCCTAACCCAAGGCTATAAACACCCACCAAGTCTTCTTTTGTACTACACTCCCTTCCCTACAATTTTTCTACGTAAGTCAGTGGCACGCGACTCTAAAAGCCTTCCTTTTCCTCTGTCTTTCCCCTCTTTCCTTAAGCTCTCTTCTCCTCCATCCTTTAATATTAGTAACGAAAGAGAGAAAAAGACAGAGTGGTGTGATCGACAACGAGTGTTCCCTAGTATCCATGCAGAGGTGGTGAGCTTCGGTCAATATTCCGATGTTGAGTAAGCAGTCGTGAAAAGTTCTGATGTGGTGATGGTTGTCGATTTTCATATGACAGTCGTTGTTTCGTTTCTGATGCAGGGTGATTTGTCCATGATAGTATAGTGCATTCCAATGATTGCTTGTGAGTAGAATTGATTACTTGACACCGAAAAGCATGACTCAAGTTATTTTTTGATGTACCTGTGTGGCTCAGTGTTTTCCTACCTATATAGCGTCATAGTTTTCTATAGGTTTTGCTAATGAAGCCCAATTTTGTGGTATTGGTGTTTTCAAAGAAAATAAAATAACTTTGGAAAATGTTTTAAATCCAATTTGATTTTAATCATAACTTTTATTAAATTTCGTGGTTTTCATAGAATATGTGCTAGGTGATTTTTTTGATCATTTACGTGTTCTTATTGTGATTTTTAATTACAAATGCAAACAAGTAGTAGAATTTAGCTCTAGTGTAAATAATCAGAGTCCACTAGCCATTCAGTGTAGGTTCCTCGGAGATAGATATTGTATTAGTCATTAATTATTCTGTAAATTGAGCATTTATTTATGTTTAATTTATTTAAACTAATGAATCTTGAAATGTGACAACACGTGTCGTTACACGTGTCCAAGCACAATCACTGTAGTAAACTACTTTAAAGACCTAAAACAAGCTAATCCAATAGTCCAATGGGCTACCAAGGCCATCAAAGACCCTAAGAGTACATCAGGTTTAAATCCCATATAAAACATGTAACTCAGGTTTAAGAGCTTATATGCTATCATAACACAACATAAGACATTCAAATTCCAAACTGACGTTAATTTAGATGAACAATAACATTAACAATTTAACAAGAATGATGCCAATGAAAGCTCCCCAATTAGATGTATGAGCCTGATAAATAATGTAGAATTAAGATGTCTCAAGAAATGGTAGGAAAGATCTATGATAACTTCTTAAAAAAATGAGTCAATGGGGTATGTTTCCAGAACAATAACTTCCATACAAATAAGGAAAGACTAGTATATTCATCTTGAATGTTCATTATGATTATGACTTTCATCGTGATTATGAATACAATTATAATTACGACAGTGTATACGACTATGATCGTCATCACAATCATAATTATAATACTCTGGTCATAATTTGATTAGGATTATAAACCAAAAGAACTGATATTCACATGAGCCCCAGCTTCAAAGGATGTACAGGGTCATAAATGTACTTTAAGAGAAAAAACACAGTAATTGAATTGGAAATGGCCAAAAGTTCAAACACACTCACCATCCTTGGTACCAAACGTGTTTTTACAACCCTCACATCTGCAGCTAACAGAGCACCCAGCTCCACCCTTCAAAATTGAAATTTCCCAGTCAGTCAAAATTAACATAATCTATAAAAGTTAAACACTAAAATACAACCTGATAGCATTCACAGTATTTCTTTAGGCAGCCTGACTTCTTGCAATTGCACCCTCTTTTATGCCGAGCAGAGGCAGGAGTCTTGTTAGTTTCTTCCTGAAAGGAACGTGAATTTCTGATCCTTGTAGAAACCAAGAATTTCAATACGGAAAACTGATTGGACAGAAGGACTCACCCCTATTTCTGCCACTTTTTCAGATGTCTTAATTACTTTTGGAGCAAATGCAAGTGGATTGCGAGATTCAATTTGTTTACGGGTAGCAAGCACAGTATCCTCATGTACAGGTTTGTTGAGACATCCTTGACATGCACATGGCTCAACACAGTAGACTCCAGCAGCAAAACATTCACAGTATCTAAAATTACACAGGATAAAAGACAACAAAACTCGCTCATTTTAGTAAACAAAACCACAGCAGGATGACATGTAGGTGATTGAACAACAGTAAATGCACAAACACAAACTATCTGAATTGTTTAAACTCAAATCAACTGATAAACGAACTTTAGAAAATAGGTAATTGCATGCCACCCCAGCAATCCAGAACTACCAATGCCAAGTCGTACAACCTAAAAAATAGAGAAAATGACACTCACTTTTGTTTTAATTCCAAATAAACCCCTCAAGTTTGGATAATCCTTTGTTTTAATTATCAATAGGCTCTCAAAGAACATTGAATGTTTGTCTGAGAGTAAGCCGATATTTATAAGCAAGGACCCAAAGGAGGCATCATGCAAACCTACAACATGCCACCTAGCATGAGATATCTTAAAAGGGTGGCAAACTTTTGGATTGAACAAAGTTCACAATTCAACCAAGTGGGTTTTGTTTCTTTGTGTGTGTCTAAGGGGGCAAGGGGCAAGGGAGGGCAGGGTGTGGTTGGGTGTGTGACCTTGCATGAATTACATCAATTCATTCATGAAATAATATGACATGACTATGCTTCTGACTTTCGTTTTGACTCTAACTATAAATGAGGCTCCATAGCCCTAGGCAAACAAGGTCACTTAGGAACAAACAAGACATCTAGACAACCATCATCTCCATGTTAGTGTCTAATCCAACGTAGTTCTTTCTCGACATCACAATGTCATGTTATAACACGAACCATCTTTAAAGGCATTTCCATGATCTTGCTCATTAACTCCTCCACTCAAGGAACAAGTTTGTGTAGAGACAATCTAACTCCAGATTTGGATCACCAAATGAACGATACCCTCTAACGACAACTCTAGCTCCGCTAACACTCAGCCCTTCTTCCAAATCATACTTTCAAGTTCCACTCCAATTAGGAAACTTGAAAGTAAGGGAAGAAATGATAACGCGAGCATCTCCGATGATTAAAGTGTCCCTCTTGTGTGAGCTTTTACATGTTTGTCTCCGATGGCAATGGCATGAACCCAAGATCTTCTATAAGTGCCGACAATAGAGGAACTCCATTTAGTCCTACTATTTTTGAGTAGTAATCAAGAGCTTATTAAAACTAAAGGATAGAAATCAAGAAACAGGCTTATCAAGACAATAAGCCAAAACAAAGTACAACTAAATACAATAGGAAAAGCAAAGGAGAGTCAAAACAAAAAAGACACAAAGTAACAAAATCAAATAATCAACATCCACTCCAACCAATCATAAACAAAAGCATATATGTCCTTAAAAGCATCCACAGACGAAAACCAAGTCCAAGAGAAAGAGAATGACTCTATCCCTAATCTTCACAAGGCATTGGCTACTATCACAAAAATATTTCAAGATTCATCTAAAACCATCAAACCAACCACAACGCTTAACGAAGAGTTTTCCACACTCTTTCAACAACCGAGTTATTTTCCTTTAATACCCTACAAATCCCAAAAGTCCTCCAACAACCCATCATGAATCTGATCAGAAGCATCTCTCCAAAAGATAGACCACCACCATCCTCAAACCCATGTATACTCCCCAAAAAAAATGTGACAAGTCCAAAGAGGCTACAAAGCAAAAGACACACCTAATAGAAATATGGAACCCATGTTTCTGTAAAGTTGAATCCATAGGCACCCCATTATGAAAAATCAACCATGCAAAACATTAAATCTTCAAAGGAACTCTATTGTTCCATATCCAACAACAACAACTAACACAAGCGCCCTATGGTGACATAATGAGAGAGTGATTTAACTAAGAATGTGGGGTTTGTGGCACAAGTAATAACATAGTTATAATGATGCCAAGCTACCATAGTGATGACCAAAGACGCCATGAGCATCTAGGCGATAATAAAAATGGATTTTTTTTCAAATTTTTTAATATGCTCACACACACACACACACACATACATACATATATACCTATATATAAAAAGAGAGAGAGAGAGAGAGAGAATTAATATCAAAAGAAACCCATCTTTACATTTAGATGGTGAAGTCCTTAATCCTATCAGTCCATCATCAAGATCATCTATAGATTTGATTTTGATCAAAACCACAAATCACTTTAAAATCTACCAAAATTTTTCATTTTAAAATTTAAAATCCCGTGGGGGGGGGGGGGGGGGGGGGGGGGGGGGGGGGGGGGGGGGGGGGGGGGGGGGGGGGGGGGGGGG
>JAMKQA010089960.1:0-12783 GCA_024699735.1 Posidonia australis
TAGGCTGCTTCTGAAGGAAAGTAAAGAAAGTTGAGATAAAATTAAAACAGAAGAGGCATCTTCAGAAGTATGAGAATGCTGCTTACCCCCATCTTTGCCTCCACAATTGTAGATGAAATGACTATGATATTTAACTGAGAATATTAACAAAAATATACACTTCTTATCCAAATATCATTTCTTTGTTTCCTCTCATATTGCACTTGTTTGTTTCCTCTCAGCAATAAAATCACAGACAGAGACTATAAAGCAATACTGAATCTTATGGGACTTTGCCGAAAGAGATGGTTACTAATACTTGAAACTCGCTGAAGGGAAGCCATACATACCTTATTGGTGGGAGACAAGTTGATTGATGAATGCAGACGTGCAGAAGAGCATTTCCTCGAAAACAGGTATAGAAATCCAAGCACGTGTGCTCTCACACACACTGAAAGAGAAGGAGGGTGACTGAATATGTGACTGTGAAACAGAAGGTCTAACAACAAGATTGGAGTGTTCGTAGGATGGGTGTGAGCTAAAGTACTTTGCCACAGTCAACCTAGCTATCTAGCATCTTATGCACTAACAAAGACACATATGATTATAAGTTTTTGAAATGAATAAAGAGGATCAGCCACTACAACAGCTAGTGCCACTGGGTGAGACAGAAGAAAATTGTAAAAAGTTTGGTAAGTGTTGTGGGATTCAGAAGAACTGGCATGATAATTCCATCGAGAGAACTGTGGGAGAGGAAAGACATGGAAGTGAGGCTCTTTATCTTGGGTGCTCTATGATTGAACAATGGAGGTGGAGGGCTATAACTCATAAAAGGGTGTGGGAAGGACCAGAAAGATCCACTGTTGATGGTTATCATTGTCTCCTACCACTGACCCTGGTATATTCCTTTTAGCGATCTTGTTGTCGGTCGTTGTGATTCCTTCTTACGTAACCATCAGTGTCGGCCTCCAATTAAGATTCTGCATTCCTTTCCACTGAAGCTCGACATACGTAAAAGAGCATCTGCTGCTGTAATGCGTGAGGTCGTGGGATGGATGTTTATCGATTGTGCTTGTGTATTTGTCCCGTCTTAATCAATACCTGCAAGACATGTCCATTAGCATCTGTCGACGTGAAATTCCGACTTGTGTGATCATGCTTCGCTTCAGTTCTCGTTTCCCTTCATGCCGTCAGCTTTTGCGTTTCCTTGTGCTTGTATGGATTTAGTGGACAAAATCTTCATCATAATCTTGGATTAACGGTGAAGCATTGGATTCCACTTGACAACCAACAAAGCTCCAGCTCGCCTTGGAAAGGAAAGCAGGTTTTTGGATGGCATTTGAGAGGTTCTTTGTCAGCCACTAGTCCATTTTCGCGTTTATATAATACTTAATGTTGGATTTGATACATATATCATGCTTATTAGGATTCAATATATGAAAAACACAGAGAGAAAACCATTTCTTGTTCTTCTTATACAAGATATTAAACATGAAAGCCATCAAGGATAAAATATAATCGGAAGTGTACCTAAATCCATAGAGAAGATCTATGCTCCAAGTTTTGAGAATTTGATATTCCAAACCTTGAATGTACTGACTAGATTTCTCAAAAAAGAGTGTGTGACCTCCTCCTCCTCCTCCTTCTTCTTCAAGATGGGATTAAGAAAAAATATTGCATCCTGACTTGAAGACTACAACCCTCTATGTATATTCTTACTTCATATTTCTAATTATGCTCATCATATAAAGAGAAAATACGACCTTACGTTTCTACACATAATCAATTACTCATACAATATGAGATGTAATTATTTAATCCCATAACTTAAACCTTATTAAACTACTTTAAATGGATTAATCCTTTTAGATAAAGATTCATACATTAGATAAATATATTTAACACTCTCCCACTAGAGTCACATATAACTTTATACCATCAAGTATTATAATCTAATGAGCTAAAAAAATGACTATCTATTCCAAGTATCATCTCTAATAATTTGATCATTAATTATACTAACATAGGATTAAAACGATCTTTATCACATGTATCGTAACTAGATCCAATAATAGTCACATATGTTAATATAATCAACGACATAGATCAAGTATGGATGTGTAGTATAGAAATTTCAAGCGATGTGATCCAAACACATTTATTTCTAACATATCCAACTTTATTCATTAATGAGATCACAATAAACATATTCAGAGTGAAAATGAAACATAAACTTTATTATGTAGAAAATATACATAAGAAATGTCTATACTTTAAGAGCATCTAAATACAAGCTCCCACTAAATCACCATATCATCAAATGATTCAACACCCATATAAGCAGTGCACTCATTAAAGACCTTAGGTGGTAAACCTTTAGTGAACAGATTCGCAACCATGAAGTTTGTCCCAATATACTCTATAGATATTTGACCACTATGAATTCTTTCTTTAATAACAAGAAACTTGATGTATATTTGTTTAGACTTTAAAGAATTTCTGTTGTTACTAGAATAAAGCACTGCTGACTTATAGCCACATAATAACTTTAATGGTCTTTTAAAACCGTTCAAAATTCGTAATCTAGTAACAAAATTCTAGAGTCATATTCCAAGATTAGACGCCTCATAACATGCTATAAATTCAACTGCCACAGTAGAAAAAGCTAATAGTGTTTGTTTAACACTTTTCAAAGAGATAACTCATTTGGCAAGCAGATAAATGTAGTCTGAAGTAGATCTATGACTATCTTGGTATCTAGCAAAATCAGAATCAGAATACCTAATGATCTCTAACTGATCTGATTTCCTATACGTGAACATGTAATCTTTTGTTCTCTGTAAGTACCTCATGACCCGTTTGGCTACTCTTTAATGATTCATCCCTAGATTATTTAAATATCTACCCAACATTCTAATAATGTACACAATATCTGGATGCATACAGACTTGAGTATACATTAGACTTTCTACAATTGAAACATAGGAGATCTTCTGCATTTCTTTTAATTCAAAATCATTCTTGGGACACTAATTGAGATAAAACTTGTCTCCTTTAGCAATAGGATGTCATCTAGTTAACAATCTTTCATGCTGAATCTATTAACGATTGTTTAATTATAGTTCTTTTGTGACAATCCAAGAAAACCTTGAGAGTGATTTTGATGTATCTTGATACCTAATACAAAATAAGCATTCTCAAGATCTTTCATCTTAAATTTCTTTGATAGAAGTCTCTTGGTTTCCCATAAGAAGTCCATGTCATTACTAACAAGTAATATATCATTACTAACAAGTAATATATCATTAACATATAAAACAAAAAAAAGGGTACTTACTCCTACTTGTAGCATAGGCATTCATTGACTAAATTCATTTCAAAATCAAACGTAATGACAACTTGATAAAATTTACGATACCATTGATAAGAAGCTTGCCTGAATTCATAGATGGATTTTTTAAAGTTACATACCATTTTTTTAATCACCAAATACAAAGTTTTCTAACTATATCATATAAATTGTCTCATCAATGTGCAGTCTTTACATTCATTTAATATAACCCAAGGTCAACATGTGTCACTAATGTAGTTATTGTCCTAAAAGAATCTTTCAATGAAATCAAAGAGAAAGTCTCTTTATAGTCAATACCTTTCTTTTAAGTAAAACCCTTTGCGATAAAATGAACATTATATTTCTCCACATTACCTATTGAATTCCTTTTGATCTTAAATATCTATTTACAATTAATGGACTTCACACCTTCAAGTAATGGGACAAGATTCCAAACGTTATTGTCTTTTATGGATTTAATCTTTTCATATATGACATCATTCTAATTTTGAAAGTTAGAACTTTCCATGGCTTGATGAAACTTAATTGGATCATCTTCTATTGTTCTAATATCTACGTCATGTTCTTGGAAAAAGATGATATAATTATTTGAAATCGCACCTCTTTCTCTTTAACTAGTGGATCTTCTCAATGACATTTGTTATTGAAGAAGTTGAGTTTCTTCATTATATTAATCAGAGAAATTTACAACATTGTCTTATGGTCTTGAATTTACTTATTGAACGAAGTCAGGAACTAAAGTCTAGTCATTGCCGATAACAACTGTAGGAAAAGAAACGAATTTCACTTCAAAGATAATGTCTCTAAACTTATCTCTCCACTCAAACTCTATTCCCTCATAGAACCGAACATTTCTAGTTTCAAAGGACTTAATTATGAGATCAAGAAATTTATAACCCTTTGACTTTTTAAAATGTCCAACAAAGTAATAGCTAACCTTTTGAGAATTTAATTTCTTTTCATTAGGCCTATATGGCCTTGTCTTAGCTGAATAATCCCAAACATGTAAATGTCTTATATTGGGCTTCTTGCCAGTCCAGAATTCATAAAAGATTTTAACTACTGTCATTAATACTTCTCGTTAGAGAAATTTTAGTAAGGTAGAATGACTAATCATACCCTTCATCATGTCTTTACGTGTTTTATTTTGTCTTTCAGTAACATGATTCATACTTGGGCTACTAGGCATGGTGTATTATGGGACGATTCTGCATTCCTCTAGAAATTTTGTAGAAGGTCCTGGACCTTGTTTACCTAATCCACTATACTAACCATAGTATTTATGTAACGCCCAGCAGTCACAGGGCGCCACAGCAAAGTAAATCTAAATCTGAGTTGGCTAAATTAGCAAGAGCGGTATTTAAAACAAATTTAATACTAACTACTATTCAGACCTGTGTGTGGCTAGCAGCTCCCAAAACTCGAGTACTGGGAACTAACTGCACTCCAATACAACACCTGAGAAAAATCAACCAATGAACGCATAAATAACATCTAAGTCACTTAGTACGTGCCCCAAAGAAAACAAAAGCAGAAAAATGACTAAGACTCCAATTCTTTGTTTCCAATTTAAACTCTATTATCTTTTCTGAAATTTTTTCTATAAAACTCAAATCTAGGTCATAATCAAATTCTAGTTAAATTCTAAGAAAGCTTCTTTCAAAAAAAATTTGGAAATCATGTATTTTCAAAACTTACTTTCTTTTCTGAAAACTATACTCTATTCTACATATCTCTGTAAAACTATTCTGAGACCAGGTTCCAGCGTAAATCTTCAATCTTAAATCTTGAAAAAGAAAATACAGAACCTGGCTGAAACTAATCCTAAAACATTATTCTTATCTTGGTTAGAATTTGTATAAAACTCAGAAACCAAAATCAAGCTCAATTCTAGCCTCAAACCAAACCTGAATCTAAAATCTATAAATCTCTTTTCTGGTGTCGCCTTAATCAGGGGTAACCTAGCCACAATCGGAGAAGAAGGCACTAACCTCGATCCCCTACACTACCACAGTGAACGTCCCCATGCAGGACATATCACCGTCTCGATCAACGGGCCTCACTATTTCTTTTCTCTTTTCTATTCTCATTGCAAGGGGATACGTCTACTCACGACGCCCCTCTAATCTGTCATAATGTTGCAAGCATCAGTGAGTTTGTCCGGCCCATCATGAGCTCTCGAGTTGTCTCACCTAGGCTACTTAACACCACTTACCTAACCAAGTACATTACCCAGCCAACACTAACTCTTTTGGCTCCCAGTCTCTTTCACCAAGGCAAACTCAAAATTTTGAAATCTTCTTTTCTAAAACATGCTTCTGGTCAGAAATTCTTTTCTGAGAAAACATGTATCTTTTCTGAAATTCTTTTCTGACGTCTCTTTCTAAAATTCTTTTGAAAACACTTTTCTTATCACAGGAAATGCTTTTATGAAAAACCAATATTCTCTTCTAAAAATAATTTCGATTAAATCTCTTTTAAAGAGAAATCATTCTTTTTAAACCTTTGCATTTCTTTCTAAAGCATTTGTTATTTCAAAATAATTACTCAAGGATTAAAATCATATTTTCCACTAATAAAAATCTTCATTATATGTTTTATCCTTTCTGGAAAATGTGCCATGAGACTCACGCATCTGGTCTGCGCATTAGACACGCAGTCCCCACACTTACAGTAAACTCATATCAGTCATCGAAAAAATTACCCCATTTGGGAGCTCCGAGTAGACCCATCTCCAGACACTGCAAAAATACATATAAATACTCATCTTGAAGGATTTTGAGTCCACTACATTTTGGAACAAGTTTCATCGTAATCTGATATGTGGTTCTCAAGATATTAAATCGGGAAGTCTAGAACCTCACTGAAAGTTACTATAGCTTCTTATACAAAAAATTGTTCAAAATTCCCAATAATTCACTGGATCATTATCAATCCTTGATTACATGTCAATCTACTCATTTCCATGCTTTTTAACTAACATGCCACATTAATTCGTACATGGAATTATTAAGAATTCAAGAGGAGAGGAAATGGGTCGCGTACTCTGTGATGGTTTCCGATGACCTCCCCTTCGTCCGACAAGTCCTTCGCCTCTGCTTGCGTGCTCTAGTGGTTACGACCTTTGGCAGAACTCCTCCTCCTCCTCCTTCGACGGTGTCCTTCTTCCTCTCTCTCTTTCTCTCTGATTCCCTTCAACGTCAGCTTGCTCTCCTCCTCTTTTATTCCCATCGGCCTGTCGTCATTTTTAGCCGCTAGTAGGGCATGGTGAGATTCGAACGACGCCGATCGCAGGGCATGGGAGGAAGCAACGTTGGCAGGGTATGGGGCACAGTGTTGGGCGGCAATTGTCTATGCATTCATTGTGCAAATATACGTATATGTATACAGTATGGAATACCAACATACGTAGCTATACAAAGTCCAAAGATAAACACCAAGGGAAGAGAGCACAATCAAGCATTGAAACCCATATTCCATTAATCACTTTTAATTCAAATGCATGGGTACAAGTTTACATTATTCTAGAAATCTCCTGGGAGACCCGCACATGTCAAACGTGCACCCCCACCGTGCGTCCCACACGTGGTCCTCTTATTCTAGGCCCAGATATTAGAATTTACCACCATAATCTGATCTAACAGTCTTCGCTTTTGTTGAGTTGATTTTCAATTTCAATTTTAAATATTTTGAACACATCTAGTGGAAAGCTCCTTATTACGTCGTCCATACCTCCTCATTACGTTATCTTCCACTATGAAAAGCTCATTTAGCTTTCATGCCATAAATGCCCTTCCTTCCACCTCTTTACACATTCAAGTTCAATAATGGTTGTTTGCTCCTCATAAATGCTCTAGAACTCGATGTTTTTACCTAATATCATTCTATGTTGAGTTATTTCCTTTATTATTAGCATTTTTTTTGTATTTATCATACTGTTTTGCTCTTTAACTATGTTGGGTTCCATTGTGTTGGCACTTGAATATGCCTATATTGCTCATTTCTTCTTCCTTAAATCTTGCTTGTTGTTGAGTAATACCCTGTTGAGGTGTGGTCGTGAGTTGGAAGCCTAGAGACGCACCATGGTTTCCATGGTTTCTCTCCACTATGGCTCGCTCACATGAGCCCATCACCTTTTCTTCACTATTTTTCTCTATTTTTTTGCATTTCGTTGTTGCATTTGGTTGTCCATTTGCTATTGTTTCCTTCATTTATTATTAAGTTTAGTTATATGTTCCTTTCTTGTTTGGGTTCCAAGCAAGGCCATTGCGCATAATAGATTGTTTGGATTCCTAAACAATCAGGTGATTCCATAACAGGCCATTGCGCATAACAGTTGCAAATAGGTAGTTATATGATCTGTTATTTTCAAGTTTATCTGTATGTTGATACTCAAATAAGATTAGAGTTTAAGTAGCCTACCTTATTTCTCAAGCAATTAGGCACGTATGTCTTGTGTGTATAGAATGCACATTTGGTTCGTGCGTTTCTAGGCTAGTTGATCGAGGCTTGTGCATATTACCTATCTCTTTTTCTTTTTGATCTTATACTATATGACATCTGTAGACACCTAATTTTGTGATCGTCTATCAGTGGACCTTTTCAGAAGGATGCTTTAGTAGTGGTAGACTGAACCTAGCCTTTGAAACCAATCTTGTACCATAAAATAGTTTCAGAACCCATTTCACACCATAAGTCATTCCAATTCCAAGCTCACGACCCTAATTTCATCTAAAACCTGTGATGCTTCAAACCAAGCATAAAACCTAATTTACACATGCAAGCCCAACAAGTCCAAGCCCTCATAGCTCACGCTCACAAACCCAAATATAAATCTAAACCCAAAACCCTAATTTCACCCAAAGCCTTAGTAATACTTCAAACTAAGTTCACTTGAACCCATGCAAGTCCATACATGCAAATCCTTTTTAGGCTCACTTAGGCCAATACAAGCCCATAACAAAACCCTACATTTAAATGTCCATGTAAGCCCATGAGCACCTCCTTAACCCAACAGGCCAACACCTCTCATTACCTCCTTCCACATGAACCCAGCAACTCCACCATCTTCACCAATTCACACACCCTAACCCATGCAACACGAAGGGAGAAGAGATCCAAGGAGATAGCAGTGTCTTAGCTCTAAGCTTGTGGGTTCTGTTAAGTGAAGATTAGCTGGTTTGTTAGAGTTAGTTAGGTGGTTACGATGGTAGCTGGTTTGTTAGTAAGTTAGTTATGTTGTTTTGGTGATGAAGCTCAACTATTGAAGGGCTGGTATTGGTTAGTGAAAGAGAGAGGAAGGGAGGGGGAAGGAGGAGCTAGGGTGAGGCATGATCTTCAACCTCTCCATCACTTCTGTGCTGGTCAGAAAAGGCAGAGCTTTGTTCACTGGAGTTAGTTGAGTGCTCTCAAGAGAGAAGGAGAAGTGGGAGAGAGGCATAGTCTGGCTGGAGAAGAAGGAAAGCAGCCATCGTCTTCCGTTGCTTTAGATCCATGTAGTCGTGATGCAAAGGGCGAGTAAAGACAGAGCTTAACCCTTTCAACCCTTGGCATCTTCTCCATACGACCTCCAGCAACCCCAACCTTTATCACCAGTCATCGCCGTGTGTTTGTGAACCCAAGGGAAGCAGTCGACGCCCAGAGGTTGCGAAACAGGTAAGTCTCTCACTCTTTTTTACATTATGCTCTAGTCCTCAACCTCGGCCTTGCCTCATCGTAAGCTTCTTGCACGTTTAGTGCCTTCCCTTTTGTAATACCTCATCGATCGTGTGCTGTCTTCCTCAGAGTTGATGGAAGGTCTATGCTACGTGTCACCAGAACCCATCACTGGAGAGGATGACTGGCCAAGATGTCCATGTGGTGGATCTCACTTCTAAGCACCTAGGCATGTAGATTTACACCTATTCTTGCCTCCCCGATCCTTTGGAAGCTCCGGATCGCCTTGTCATCTCCCCTGGATAGAATTACTAGAGGAGATCATGGGGGAAGAAGTCACTTAGATTTTCTTGCATCCGATTGCCTGAACACCTTCCCTTTCTTCCCGTCGACCTTCCGGAATCCCTAGATCACCGTGCCAGAGCTCCAATCCACCTCTCACAGTCAAGCTCACTAGAGAAGACAGAGCCAACGACGAGGAAGGTCAAGAAGGACATACGCGCATCCCTCCTGGCCTCCAACAGCTCGCGTGCTCTCCTCCTCACTCCCTCAACTTTCCAGTAGCCTTAGGTCTCTGCACTGCATCCTCTATCTTGCCTCCAATAGAGGAGCTCGCCATCAAATTGTGATCAACAGCGAGGGAGGTGGGAGGAAGAATCTAAGCATCTAGGTCCAAGCTGGTGCACTCATCCGTGCTCGCACAAGTCCATCCATGCTCTCTAGGTCTTCAGAACATCGGATCATGACACTAGAGCCACTGGCAGTCACCCATAGGTGAGCTCGCCATCAAAGTCGAAACGCCGATGAGGTAGGTGGTTAGGAAGGTAGGCCAGGTCTCCCTCCCATCTAAACATCTAGGAGTGTTCGAGATCATCCACCGGAACTTACCCATGCACAAGAAAACGCTTTACATCACTGTTTGTTTGCTTGGTGAAGGGAGGAGGATGCTGCCACCAACAAGGATAGTTTCCAACGAGAAGCTCCGATGGCTTATTCTTTGTGCACAGTAACACATGAGGTTGCTTATGCATGATTACACATTTCATCTAGGCATTAGCTAGGTTAGGCATGGGTATTATCTTTTCTTTGATTTGGGAGCAAGCAGGCTTCATGGATCTGTTCTGTAAACCGATCAAGCGAGTCTTGAAGGCGGATATGGGAAGTGAGCCTAATTGACGGATCTTGGAGGCGAATCACCAAAGCGAGGCTTAATGGTGACTTTGGGTGACGGAAGCAACAGGTGAGAATGGCCAGCGGAGCTCACCGAAGACAACACAGATACTGACAAGAGCGCTTTCCCCTTCATGCCTTGCATTCATCATCCGTCAACATGTGTATTCTCTTACATACATTTCATGCATTTATCCTTATAATGCATTTCATCTACATTTCATGCATATTTTCCTACACACACACACACACTCATGCATTATCGTGCTTTGCCATATTGAATCGAATTTGCCTTCTACGTAACATTTTACACCCTTGATTTAACTTTACAATTTTGTGTCGAATTGGTTTTCATATCGCTCGAGGGCGTACATTAATTGGCATATAAATACCTACATTGACCCGATGCAGATTGTTTCCCTTTTTTTACTTTCACAAGCATTCGAAGTCTTCCGTAGTTTTTCGCCAACTTTCTCTTTGAATATTTCTGACTTTTTATATGATTTTCATATTGCCCAAGGGTGTATATTAATTGACATTTTCAATGCCTACATTGACCATCGGATTATTTTCCTCATTATTTCCCTTTTTTGTGCAATTTCACTCAGACCTTTCTCGTTTGATTTTCGCATTTGCATTGGCATGACTTCAAGCATACATCTTAGGGTTAGACAAGCATACATTATATTTCGACACATAGCCAGCAATTAACCAAGAAAGACTAATTTCCAGGCGGATGGAAGTGCCTAACACCTTCTCCATACGTAACAGGAATCCTTACCCTTTCTCTGACCCACAACGGCTAAGTGCTGCATCCATTAGGCATGTAGTACATACACATTCATCCATTTGCATTCATTTACATCACTCTCTTGCATTCTTATGCATCTTTTGGTTTTCCTCGTCTTTCCATTAAAAAGCTAGGTGGCGACTCCTTTCCTTATCCATTTTTCTATTCTTCGTTAGTGTTTTTGAGTCAAGTCTTCTTCCTTGGATTCACCATCTTCATCATGACCATATTGGAATTCTTCGTGTGTTTCTATGTGCGAGGAGTCATGTACGGTTCCACCGACATGGTCACAGCATCTTTCTTTTGTCTCAGTCTTGACTTTCATCTCGGGATAATCCATTCTTTTTTCATCCCTTATCTACATGAAGTGCAGAGAAGCCTTGCCTAGCTTGCAATCTATTGACTGTCGAGAGAATCAAGAAAACCATCTCATGCGTTTAATCTACACGTTTGTGCTGCATGTTTATCCTGAGCATTTTGTCTCTTTTTCACAAATGAACAGACAAGGATGATTACCTTTACATGTTATGTTTTTCAGTGCATATTGCTTTGCTATAATTACTATTTTGGTGCATTCAATTCGTTCTCGCATACAATATATGTTTCCCATCCATTGTCGTGAGTGACCAATCATGAGAGGCTAAATCATTTGATTTCAACTAGGCCTAATACCCTCTTCGTGTGTTGTTTGAAATATTTACTCAATCCTTAGTTGCAATGATTACCTTTGCCTTTGTTTTTTTAGAATCATTTATTTCAATCCTAGTTTACTGTGGTTTTCCTAAGTCTTCCCACATTTTTTAAATAGATTTAGGTGGGCTTCCCACATTTTTTAAATAGATTTAGGCAATGACTTCCATTCTTTGTGCATTTTCTATTTTCGATCACTTCGTCTATCATTTTCATATTTGAATTGCTAGTATAATCTACTCATGCACCTCCATGTGAGATTTTCACAATTACAATGGCAACTAATAAAGGTAGTGGTGCTGTAATAGAGGCATTGTCAGTGATGATGTAATGGTGACGATAATTATGTGTGTGATGGTGGTGATGGAGACAGTGACAGCAACGATAGTGATGTCAATGATGGCGATGTATTGTGGTGGTAGCAACGATAATGTTGGTGACAACCTTGGTAGTGATAGAGATGTTAATGATAATGTTGTGGTCATGACAATAATGACAATGATGAGTCATATAGTGGTGATGGTAATGACAGTGTTGGTGATGGTATCATGCTAGTGTCATTGGTGATTATGTGGTGGTGATGGTGATGTGATAGTGGTGATAATGGTGATAATGGAAGTGGCAATGGTTGTGCATGGTAGTGGTGGTGATGGTGTGCAATATCTCAAACATTAACCTTCACACTTAATCATGATTATTGATAATTGATTAATGATTAAGTTATTTTAAGTGAAGTTTGCCAGCTATAGACACCCCAATTTTGAAGTCACTTGGCAGCAGGCTCCTCCGGTTGATGCTCTGGTTACAACCACCCAAAACCCTAGCCCACCTAACCCAATTGAACCTGAAATTCAACAAATCAACCTAAGCCTACTTAATCCAGTCAAAATCCACTTAAAAATCCAATAAAACCCATAAACCACAAAATCCAATTAAAATCCACCCAAAATCCCATAAAACACTAATAAAAACCCTAATTAAATAAAATATGTTCAAATCCATTTAAAAATCTAATAAAAACCCTAATCCATTTAAAACCCACTTAAATCAGCTTAAAATTCAATAAAAGGCCTAATTAATCAAATTCAAAACCCTAATTAAGTGAAAAGGAATTAAAACAATTTAAAATCCATTAAATAAGACAAAA